>JAQBSW010013474.1:0-13883 GCA_029291075.1 Eudiplozoon nipponicum | reverse complement strand
GAAATAATTGACAACATCATAACTGTGTGATTTCACCATTTCAATTTCTAAATATACATGATCTAAGCATTGCGAACCTCTAGTTGATTCATTTATAATCTGCTTGAGATCATGGTTAGAAAAAATTGGATAATTCACAGTCCTGTAACTTATTAAAGTCACCTACCACTACATTATAGCCATGGTGGTCAAAGATAGATTGAAAAGAATTGGTAAATGTTTGATCATCAAATAAAGTAGCATACGGCGGTCTGTAAACCGCTGTTAAGATCAGATTATCAAATTGTATAGATAGGAAATCAATGATAGCATTATCATCACTAATATGTAAAATTTTCGCCTTAAATACCGATTTACTATAAATGAGTACTCCTCCACCTCTTTTATCCAGCGATCTGTCCTTTCTGAATAAAGAATATTGAGGAATATCAAATTCATGACTTTTAATATCCTTATTAAGCCAAGTTTCAGATAATATTATAAAATCAAAGTCGTTACTTAATATAAAATTAGACAGCAAAAAGTTCTTATTCTCAACACTGCGAAAGTTAGCATAAAATAAAGTAAATGTAGAAATCGACTTATCTAAACAAGTGTCGACTATTACTGATTCAACCTTATTGGCTTCTTTACTATTCGTTTTCCGGGCCTCGAAGCCATACTTCCTCTCCCCCCGCTGTCCACAACATTTACTAACGATACTTCGTTTTTTGATTTCGTATCTTCTCTTGTTAAATTTCTTATAATGTCGTAGTCAGTAGTAGGTGGACTCCGCTCCTGGTTGTTCTTTAGCTTTTTTGCTTTTGCCAACTTTCGTTGGAGAAATGTTTTATCACGACCAATATGTATGCTATTAAAACTTGGACTCTCACCTTTCCTTTTATTGATGGCCTCAATCTGTATATTTGTTGGCCTCTTTGTTAACTTTATTACCACCGGTCTAGGACGATTGGATCTTTTTCCAACTCTAAAACATTTAGCAATATCAGCATGTGTCTCATCCTTTATGAGGATATTTAATTTCTCGACATCATTCACATCAGCATTCTCATCAAGATTAAATAAAATTAGCTGTTCTTGTTTACTAATCCGCGCTGATACTTCATTAGCTAATATGTTTATTATCTCTTCGCCTGTTATTTTATTCTTGATTGATGAGTCATTTTCCACTGTTATTTCAGCCAACTCAACCCATGGCTGAACATCAGTCTTTAAATTATCTAATTTCGTATTTAACACATCAGTCAATTGAACAATTTGCGCGCTTAAAGATTCATTTTTCTTTTCTGCTAATTCCAATTTTGCCGTATACACTTCAACGTCTGTTTCCAGTTTTGACACTTTATTCATGACACGATTATTCTCATCCTTCAGCTCCTTCACTGAGTTCTGAAGTTCTGAAACGATTTTCTCAAGATGCGACAAAATTAGAGCCATTTCAAACCGCGCGCGCCGTGGGCAGTTAATTCTAGTTAGCAAGAATTCCATCATCACTTGGTCATCCGAAGACGAGGAATTACTTCAACTCGCCATCAACTTGTCAGCAAATGCCACAATGCTAACGCATCCGAAATTTAAACGACCATTTCTACTCACGACAGATGCTTCTGAATTCGCAATTGGAGCCACTTTGGAACAAAAGATCGACGGAGTTCGGAAGCCTATCAGTTTCTACCCGTGTACTCTCCAACCAATAGAAACGAGATGCGACATCATTGGCAGTAACAGATTTGTTGTTTTCACAGATCATGCAACATTAGTTAGCGCACTTAGAAACGCAACTTCAAATATCGCCAAGTACCTTGTCAGAGTGGAAAGACAGCTTTCACGCCTAAGCGAATGGCAATTTGACATATTTCACGTCAAGGGCGAACAGAACTTTATTGCAGATGCACTTTCCAGGCCAGATGTCTCGCTACAACCACATTCGCCGTCGCCATTCACTGTCAACTCCGTGAAACTCAGTGAACATGCACTAACGCCATCCCTCCTGCAAACGGAACAGCGAGGTGACATTCACATTAAAATATCAATAGCCCGTCACCAAACCAAGTTCATATGCCGACTCTGGGAAGGCTTACCAATAGTTTACTTCACGGGTACGCAGCCAAACAGGCCAGTTCTGTCGACCAGCCTTTAGAGAATAGTTTTCGACTCAATTCATTTAATTTCTCACCCAGGAAGCCAAGCGACTGTCCGACTTCTCACAAATCGTTTTTGGGATCACAGACTTAGGCAGAACGCTAAACGATGGGTCTCCGAGTGTGCCCTTTGCCAGCAAAACAAGATCACACGACACACTCGTTCTAAGTTGCAACATTTTCGATCTACTTCTCGCCTAGCTACCTTCTAACTATGATCGATAGATTTACATGGTAGCCTGCGGCATTACCTCTTGGCACCATTTCTGCAAACGAAGTAACTAACTGTTTCATCTCTGCATGGATATCCAACTATGGTGTTCCTAATGAGGTCATCACTGGCAGACGAACTTGCTTCTTATCGGATCGTTTCAAAACCACCTTGCGGTACATGGGATGCACCTTACACCAGACGACTGCCTACCATCCCCAAGCTAACGGTATGGTAGAGAGAATGCATAGGGAACTCAAAGCTGCTTTAGCATCCTCGTCCATTAATGGCAACTGGGTCGATGCACTACCTTTAGTTCTGCTTGCCATGCGTTCCCGTACTCGTGAATCCATTAAAACGTCTGCGTCACAACTCTTGTATGGCATGGATCTACGCCTGCCTAGTCAGCTCCCACGTCTACTACCGGCACAAGATGACCCACAAGACGAAGCTACCCGCCTTCGACTTCATTTCGGTAACATGTCTGAACAGCAGCCGAGACACACGCCTCGTCCAGTCTTCGTTCACCCACAGCTCCAAGCTGAAAAAGAGTACTCGTTCGCAACGACACTGCTGTTGCACCACTAAAACCAAAGTATCGCGGTCCTTACCCGATTTTGCCCAGAAAACCCAAACAATGTAACAGTATCTTACATTTAGAGGGTACTGAATTAGCAAATGAAAGACGGAACAACGTCTGTTAATCTATTCAAGGTGGCCTGGGCAGCATCCTGATATTCGAATAATAGTACGATATCGTCCGCATAGTCAAGATCGACTAGTTTATCGCTCGGGAGTACTTCAACTCAGGCATCCTGAATGTGTGAGAGATTGTTGTTCATAATAGCTTCGATTACAAAATTAAACAAAAATGGGGAAAGTGGACAACCTTGACGAACACCACTGCTGGTTGTAAAGTTATGCGTTAATTCGTTGTAAACCTTAACGCGACCAGAAGCATTTGTGTAGAGAGCTCGTATAATATTAACAAATTTAGTGGGCACACCGCTTTTCGACAAGATATGGAATAAAACATTGCGATCCACCGAATCAAATGCACCCTTGAAGTCTAGAAAGACGACTATTGTGGGACGGGAGTCTCTGTTCGAGAACTTGCCTTAACGTAAAAATATTATCTATACAACCTCGTCCTGCGCGGAATCCGGCCTGTTCTTCTCTTGTATGTGATTCACGTGAAGCGCTAAGACGACGTAGGATAATCGAAGCAAATAACCTTGATAAGACCGGAGTCAAACTTATACCACGATGGTTATCGCACGAATTACGATTGCCTTTTTTGAAGATGGGAATGATGGTCGACTCATTCCAGTCAAGTGCTACGGTTTCCTCATTCCATATAGTATGAAAAAGTTTGGTCAACGCTCCTGAAATTATATCGCCACCATCCTTAAACAATCCCGGAAGCAAATCATCGGGGCCGGCGGCTTTGCGGCGCTTAAGAGATAGGATTGCATCGCGTACTTCTAACTCGGATGGTTCTTCGGGACTAACATTCCACACTGTTGATGCAGACATGCTTTCGGGAAGCGGAACTGACGCGGGTGGCCAAGAAAATTGATCTCTAAAGTGTTCAGCCCACCTGTCAAGACGACTTATTTTATCGGTTATTAATTCGTTGTTACTATAATTTATAGTTTCGCTAACTTTTAACTTTCTCGGACCTGTTGTGCGTATAAGTTGGAACAAACAGCGACTGTTACCTGACGCGAAAGCTACTTCCATTTCTTCAGCCTTTCTGCTCCAAAAGTTTTCGAGATCGCCTTTTAGACTGCGCTTAAGTTGGCGTCTTATATTGCGACAGGTATTATTATGAGTCGAGCCAGGTGGAATTTGGCGCCTTATTTCGAGTATCTCCATAGATTTTACAGAGAGCCAGTGATTATTTCTACGGGGGCCTGCTATGCCACATACAGTAGTACCTGCATTGTGCATAGTGGAACTTATCTTGGACCAAAGTATATTCGGATTTTCGCTATTCAGACCAGTTAGATTAGCCTTAAGAATATTTTCATAGTTTTGTCGGATGGACGGTTGTTCGAGTTTGCCTACATCAATTTGGGGTTTATTCTTAATTATTTTCCCGGAAAATTTTAGAGCAAATCTACAACGGATAAGTGCATGGTCCGAGTCGACATAAGTGTTCCAGTGGCATATAACCATAAGAGAATCTAAAAACACAAGAATTTTTTTATAAATAACGATAAAAATAATAATTTATGAACACAAATTCTTAACGAACTTTACGAGAAAGAGAGAGTGAGCACATTGTTACTACGAGTATATTTATCTAGGTAACAAGCAGATGTGAGGCAAACTAAACCACTACTCAACACCATTATGGCCAAGTCAGCATTAGGACAAGATAACATAAGAAATACAGCTTACTTGCAGTTTTCACTGTACTACGTCAAACACGTCAGACAATATTCAGTGATGAACTGGTCGCGATTTCTGTCGTTGTTAGTATTGGCTGACACTTCTGTAGCAAGTGTGTCAGGCTGGACTGAGCACATTGGTAGTATTGATAGTTTTGTCATTCAAAAAGTTTTGACGACCGATCGTTGACAAGAATGATGATTTTATTGTCTCACGAGTCATTTCGGGTCTCTGAATGTAGCGATGACGGCGTTCATTGTATATACGACCCGTAGCCTTAGACATTTCCAGCTTCCCTACTGACACGTCCTAGCCGCTCTTATCGGCGTCATAATCATGAACCTTGTCTGTACAATTACCGATGAAGATAAAAAAAATTATGCAGTTACAGTAGATTCCGGTGTCAAGAATAGCACTGTTACCATTCCCTAGCTCCAATGAGATTAGGTAGACACACGATTGTTTATGCTACCTACTTAATAACGGTGCCTAGTTTTCACGGCATACACACATTTGACTGCTTTATGTCTGAAGCGGTCCTCGAGTGGTCCAGTTAGTCATATATACTTAAACAGAGATCGAGATCTCCCGTACGTTTGACTTCATGGGCTCCTATGCCAATAAAGCATAATTGACTTGGCCTTTTCACTGGCCAATTTGTGCTGACTACCACAGTTTTTTGTCAATGCGAATGTCTCTGTTAATTAGGGTACGGTGTGGCGTTATCAACTGACCTATATTATTAATAACGGCTCCAGCCACAAGATTGCTGGCCTATCTCTTCTGCAATTATGGCCATCCATCGAAGTTGTCTCGGTTATCTGGAAGCAGCATGTTCAATTGGCTTTCTCGCGCAGTACCCGAAGCAACACAGTCGGCGTTCCGTGGAAAGTTCGGTGGTGATTATTCATTGAAACCGGCTAAATATAACTGGTTGATTTGTAAATTTAGCTCTGAAATAATGCTTCCTGATGCTTGTCTCTCAATTAGGTAAACTAAACTGAGCGAATACATTGAATTACAAAACTTTCATCTTCCAAGTTTGTAACAGGAGGTCCGAGCTGCTTACCTGACACTATCAATACACATATGACAAGCTACGCAGTATCCTCATTAACAAACAGATATTTCACTTAACTAAAATCTGTGGATGTCAGCACAACTTGGCCGGTAGATAGGCCATGTTCAGTAGGCCTTATTGACATGTTATATTATGGTGTCCAACCTGCACAAGACATAGATCTCGTTTACGCATATCCAGAAATGTATTCAAAAAATAATTCGTACGTTTGCATTATCGCAAGGCCTCTCTTGTATCATATAAAATAAGGTATGGCTTGTTAATTATATGCCAACATGCTGAATTGAGAATTGTTTGTTGTAATGTTGTTGTTCCTTAGTCAATTATATTAGTTGAGTTTCATATCTCCAATGGAACAGTTTAAAATGTAGAACAATAGCGTAACTGACAGCATGTGTCACTCGATCTTATGTTAAAAATTCATCGTTCAGACCATGTTCCGTTGATCTTCGCGAGATTTTCATTATAGGACTGTTGTTCGAATGTGAAGATTGTGAGACGAAATTTGTCAGCTTAAATTGGCGGAGATATAATTAAGAGATCAGTTTCGGCCCTTTCAATCCAAAATTCGGCAGAGTAATTTTTGATTTCTTGTTTTATTACCTAATCTTCTGTCGGTTTTATATAAATCGTTTCAAACTTTCAATTATAGGCTCATTTATCCATCGGACTCAGTACTCCTTCTCCTCCACCGTCACAAGCGGTCTCAGGTTCGCAAACTTCCTACTCCAACCAAGCTATGAATATCCCCTTCGCTGCTAATGTACAGAGTGGCCCACTGTTATCAGATACTGTTTTGCCTGTAAGCAGCAAAAACGGGGGCGTCGGACCTTCATTTGCGATGGGTAGTTCTCAGTCGGTAAGTGTTTTGCACTCTTTACTTTAGTGTTTCGATATTACACACATGCATTTATTTAACTGCTTGAAGACGTAGAAATCTCCGGTCTGACGGTCGATTCTAGAAGGCATACAGTCTTTTCTCTACTGTAAAACCTTGGTATTGGTTTTGTTTCATAAATGACATTTAAATACAACAAAAACAGTGAAGCTGCACCCAACCGAAGGGCTATATATTTTAGTTTGCCTTTAAAAAAGAAAGAACAATCAGTAATATTTTCTTGAATTAAAATGCCCTGACCACTCGGATGTCAAATACAAGAATAGAGCCTGTTTATACAATTATAAATGTAAATGATAAGCTTCCTGCAATCAAACAGTACAACTTTGTTTATTTATACAAGTGCAATAGATCCTCGGTGCACATTTCGGGTAGGAATCGTCGATTTATATAGAAGCGAATCCGAGAGCGTTTTAGATTAAATTCAGCTTGTAAAGGATTTACCTTTTTTGCACTCAACGAACAACTTGTTTTTAAATGGAGCTCAAAACCAGACCGATTTTCAAGTGTTTTTCAAAACAAGAAATTAATAGGATTTGCATATTTCAGAAGCAGTCAGTTGCGCATTATTTTCTCTATAATCAAATAAACGATATATTTGTAGATGGATAAGCCGTTGAATTGCTTGTGTGCATATGAATGTGCATTTCATGCTGCCTGTTCGTCTTTGTTTAATGTTTGAATTTAATCCAGTTTAACCCTTTTCTTTAGATTTATAATATAAATTAACATGTTCTGCAGTTGAGTTGCGATCTAGCGAAACTTTGTTGTACATACCTTCCTTCTAATATGGTTATGCGTCATTAAACGAGGTTTACCTCAATTTCCATTGCTTCTAAATGTTAATTATCCATGACTACATGAAAAACTACGCTGTGCTTCAAGATTCCTGCGCAATGCAAATACAGTATTATGAAATGACCAAGTGCAACCCTCAGCCACATTTTAACTGAAATATCGGACAATCGCTAACCATAGACTTTGATAATACTTAATTATACATGTATTAGCAATTTTCATCCAGCGACGTTTTCTTCATCAGTGGTCTCAACTGACATGAGTAATTTTAACTTAGCAATTGCCTGTTATCTAACTTAGTCATTTTACTAGCTGCTTCATCTATTTGAAATTTCGTATTCTGTTCGCCCATTTGAGCTATGTCTCTTTTGTCGATTCTCTCAGTGTTGACAATGAAAGTTTTATCTATACAATACCATATGATTCCTAACTATGAGGTCAAACTATTCACTTGTTCCGCCAATTTACGAGCCATCTTCTCGAAACTAGAACTAGAAAACATTAATATTTTTCTCGCATAAAACGCTCTATTTTAGCACAAATTAAATTAATAATTATGTATGTATCATTAGTCTCTGAGACTTGGCCTCTGTATATGTTCTCTTGTATTAAAAGCAGTCCTGAATAGAGCCATGGGCACGTTAGTCTCGCATTGGGTTTAACTGGAAATATCGGCTGCACAATCTCTACGCAGTGACGAACATTAACTTTTTACATCTTTCACCAGATATATATATATATATATATATATATATATATATAATTAGATTATGCAATTAAACAATAATTGATTGCGCGGGTGGTAGTATCAATGCTTTAAATCAAGTTTGCGAGCTTGAAAGAATAAAAGTCCCATTTGTTTACCATTTGATATGTTTTTGGATGATTGGTTATATACAATGGGATTGGTGTTTACTTCAAGCTCGCAAACTTAATTTTGTTAAATGTTACCACCACCCGCGCATTCAATAATTGTTTAAATTTATATATATATATATATATATATATATATATATATATATATATGTTTTTGTGTGTGTTTGTGGAGGAAGCTACAAATAGCTAATGCTCGTGACTGCATACAAATTGTGCAGCCGACATTTCCAGTGAAGTACAATTTATGCGAGACTACTAGAGATGAGAGTCACATATATAATTTTGGTTTCCATATAAATTTATTGCGGTTTGATTCTCGCTGTACAGTTTGCCGTCGTACTCTGATGATGATCATGGAAGTTCGAAACGCGTCAGTACGTGTGACTGACGGTAGTTTTGCTATGTTTTTCGACGACTGGTTAAATAAAATGGGATTGGTGTTTACTTCAAGCTCGCAAACTTGATTTAAAGAATTGTTGTAAATGTGTTTGTCAGCACTACAAATTCTGGTTCGAATCATTGTAGAAACTATTTTTGCATTTTAGATCATGGATCTAACATTTGCCATGAGCTTAGAGAGAATCTGGTTATAGAATGACTAATTTGAACATCAAATATCTGCCCGTTCATGCTCAGCTCTATTTGATTTTGATATTTTATTTTTTGATTTCTTTTTATCTTTTAGACAAGTTGTGGCGGATTATTGAAAAACAATTTTCACAGACAACATCACTCTGGATTGGCATTTACCAATGACAGCTTAAAGTCAATAGGAAACATTAACCAACCGAACCAAAGTGGTGATTTGGATTCATCTAACTATATTGCACCTCCCCTGCCGAATCACCTTTTGTCGTTCTCCTCAAATCCTCCTCACAACTCGTCGTCTGCCGGTAGTTTTCCCGGTCATAGTTTGCAGCCTATATATCCTGCACTTCCGCCAGCTTTAAATCATAACGCATCACAAACACATTCTGGTCCGCCTCACCATAATATCCACAATAGAAACTATCCTGGCTTGCCTTACCATGGTGCTAATATCTCTGGTTATCACACTCATCATAATCACCATCCACACCAACAACAAACACATAATCAATACGGAGGTCACTACCACTACCAAGCCCACGGTCCTTCACACTTATCTCGTGCTATGGCGCCTGGGCTTGCTTCTACCGTCAGTCCTGGTAGTGGTTCTACTGGTGTTGGTTTGCTGGGCTCTGCTGTTAAATTAGGCGGTGGTCTGAACAATATTGGGCATGGCTCCACATCTCCTTGTGTACCTGTTGTGAATGCATCAGCTGTCATACATCGCAACACGCATTCAGTTATTTCATCATGTTCTACCAATGATCCTATGTCTCAGCCTTCGTATTTCTCTTCGTCAAAGCATTCTGTTACATCTGCTAAATCTAACTCGTCTGTGAAAAAGCAAGTTGGCGTGCCTACACAATCTGTCCAAAGACTGGGTGCTCCGGCTTCGAGTTCGGTAACTCGTCATCATCATTCTCATCATTTGCAGCAACATAACCTAATTCACAGTGCCTCTGGACTTGGTCATGGGTACACGAATGGTTCTTTTATTGACTCTGTAAACACAAATAAAGAAAGTGCAGGCCTGAAATTCGGTCACAAAAAGACTGGAGTTAATAAAATGCCAGAATGTGGAACGAACGATGCTGCTTTTGCTTCGGGAAATAAGCAGCACAGTGAGAGGGCAGCTTCAGGCACAAAGCATCACGGGTACACACTTAAAAGCGTAGAGTTGAAAAGTGATGGCAGTTCTTCGCAGATGTGCAATGGAGAGAAAACGGTTGCTAAAACAGAACAAAGCACTAATTCTAGTAAAGACTCGTGATTTGAGCCTGTGTCTAAACGAGTTTGTGGTTTGTTCTGAAGTTGAAGCATTCTATGTTACGGACACAAGCAGGACATGTAAACTTTAACCTGATGGCAGAGCGATAAATATCATTTATTTTACTTTTCAGGTACTTCTCAGATCAGTTTGGTCTGTAAAGCACACACACACACACACATATATATATATATATATATATATATATATATATATATATATAGTCTATCATTTTACAAAATTCTAAATGTTTGGAATTTGGGGAATTGTTACTACTGATATTTTTTGTTAAATTGAAGTATAAGCTAGCCAGCATGTTTTTATTGTTTTAACCATTTAGGCCTGTTGTTTTCGTTTGAAATTTAGAACGTTATCTATTGTTTAATGTTACATTTTTATTTACAAATTTTGTACTCTGTTCTTCGGTTCAGTCTTGTTGTAAACATTTCAATTTGTTTTGGTTCTTCGAACGTACAACACATTCTCTTGTTGCTATTCTTTTATCTGTGTATATTTTCAAATCCAGTCAATACCAACAGCATCAATTAAACATTTTATATTTGCTTGCCTAATTAAACTTTTGGTTTTTGGTAATTTTGACAGGTGTGTCAACTTTCGCGGGATGGTGATTTGTTTTTTCTCTGTTGCTAAGGGTTGCCACCCTTCAGTCTCAAGAATTACATGATCACGAGTCACGAAGTCGGTTGAATTGGCTATTCGGCCCACAAGCTTGTTGATTGCATGGACACTTTGGAGATCAACTCTTGTTTGACAGCGATTGTTTGCAAAAGTTTGAATAGTGCTCCCTTAATTCGCCTTCCAGTATAAATGTATTGCCTACGTGAAATATCTTCCTGTTTCTACACATACAGCTAGTCATCTTTTTATACATACATATATATAAATAATCGCTGAGTTAGGCATACGATTTTTTGTAAAATTACTGTACATAACTAAATAATCTACTGTTTGAAAGTTACGCCTATTTAGTATGTATTCGCGCAAAAACATGTGATTGTATAGCCCGTCTTATTTTGAACCCTCAATAGTTTTCATCTTAACTTGTCAACATCACCAAATTCAATATTCATTCAAGGTTAGCTACTGGTATCCCCCACGGTTATGTGTTTTACCTCATTTCGAGGAACTCACTTTAATTTTTGTTTATATCATCACATTGTGATTTATCCTGTGCAATTTTTTAAAACAAAATAATAGACCACACAATCAGGCACGTTAATATTTAAGAGCTTTTATTTTAACCGCACTTTCTATTTGTTCCGTTATTTGCAATACCCCAGTTTATAGGCGTTCATGTATAAAACGTTTCTGCCTGTTGTCCCGTCTGAAAAATGTGAACAATCAAACATTTTTGCTACCTTAATGTAGTTATTTTCGCTGAATTTAACAACTAGAACTTATCAATTCTATCATTTTATGCTCAATTTGGTTATTCATACCTGTTGTCAGTTTTCTTGGACTGTTAAAAGAGCAGTGGTGCTCTGAGATGTGTATGGAAAGTTTATTCTGGCCTATATATAATGCATGTTCTATAAGAAAAATTATTGTTACTACGCTTATCCAATCATACTGGTTACTTGAAGGATTTGATGTTTTCTACAATCGTTTATATACATGCCATTTAAATACCTGGTGTAGTATATATATGCACTAATTTCCTTTGTTTACAGATTATTTTTCGCTTTCTTTCGTCATTCACATTTCCCTGGAAATGAATGAATTCTCGCATTACTTTTCGAGTTCTCGCACTTTTTAGTCCTCTGTGTAAATCTGTATATCACGTTAAGCCACTTTTGTCAAATTTATAACGAATTATTTTTTAAAACAAGTTTGCATATTTTGTACATTAATGTGTTCATTAGTATATGCTATCAAACACATTCATAAATACTTGCTTCACTTGTGTGCTACATGCAAGTGTGCGTGGTTCTAGTTAACCAATGAAAATATATCTCTTCAGACAAAATTTTCAACCAATTATGTTTTTATTTTCTCAAATGGGTGTATATTTGTGCATGTCGTTTCAAAAGCGTACGTTTGGGCATAATCGTGAGTTTTGCTTGAAAACTACTAGACACTTGTTACTTGGCTTTCAACATAGTATATTTACCGATATAACTTATTTGGGAAATTCATGGAAAATGTGATTTGTGGATTTGTTTTCCTTAAAATTTAACGTTTGTTTTACCCTTCTTTGAATCCTTATTTAAAAACTTACGGGTGCTATTCATATTTCGAATTTATATTTAGTAAGATTGTTGGATACTCTTATTCGGATTAATGATTATTCTGTCGTGCGAAGTAGAACATGTATGGGTTTCTTTGAGACCTGTGCCGGATATTTTTACCCGCTGTTTAATTGTTGATACCGTGCACGCATACATAAATGGAGACCAGTCTTTCTCAAAATGGGCTACGGATAGCTTATTGTCACATGGCCCAAAATATGGATTTTTCCACTTGAGTACTCGAGGAAAAATAGTGCCCACTGGCGAGCATTAGACTCCATTATTAAGGGAATCGAGACGTCATTTGTCTTCTCTCTTGTTCTTCGTGCAGCTTGGATATGAGAACACACAATTATGACGGCTGGCGGCAGAATCGAGTGCAGCGTCCTAGTTTCGCTTCAATAGTGCGATTTTTGTACCTTTAGTGTCAATAAGGTTTGTAACAAATCTGCTGATACTTAAACAAGATATACTGTACTCTACGACTACTTGCTTGTGTCACATTGAAGGATAATATCTCACAACCGGCTACTATCCCAGCATGGGGTCTGTTTTGGACCACTAATGTTTGGACTTCTTAGGAGACACATAATTGTGTTTGCTGAACGCATGAGTTAGTATTGATGAAGAATTAAGTTACATATTATTTTTCGGTATAGCCGGACTGGCAATCTTCATCAACTAGGCCACAACGTCGTTATTGGAGAACTCTGGATGAAGTATGATCCTTATCATTCTGAGCAGTGTTCTTCGGCTCCATTTTTAATCAAAGCAATCCTAGCTTTTACTGAGAAGTTTTCCATTAGTAAGGAATACACAGTGGCTAGCTGAGAATGCTTATTTGCTATCTCAGGCTATATTTGGGCTATACTAACCATATTGTGACATCTTTCATTTTGTTCGACCATCAAATGCTAGAGCATTATGTCTGGTTGAATAATTGGTTTGATGCTGTCATCTTTTATTTTACTTATACCGATATATATATATATACAAGAAATATTGGAGGGATTTTATTATACGTATTTATCAGTATAAAGATATAAGTTAGCAAATTTAATTCATCAAGTAGACAGGTTTCATCCATATTGCGAACTCATCACGTACCGTCCATAATTTTTCAGGTATTTATATCAAGATCTGAACCTTGATTAACTGTTAGTACCACCTGCGCTCTCCACTGAGCATTTAATTATATAAATGTTCACTTAAATACCCTGCCTCCAGGTAGAGTGATGTCTGTTCTATAATGGCAGATTGGGAGTGGTTAGGTGGAAATTTAGGTATAAAAGTATGCTATATAGGCTCCGACTACAAGGAAGGCTTATCAACAAATATTAGTTAGTATTTAAATTACCTGATCTGCGTTTTGACTAA
>JAQBSW010013473.1:0-13890 GCA_029291075.1 Eudiplozoon nipponicum | reverse complement strand
ATACGCTAATAATAAATACAGAAGACATCCAAGTACGTGGACCATCCAACATAGGTGGACAAAACAATGGCGACCGCGCCGAAGAGGAATCAGGAGGAAATATGCCGGCGTTTTCAACCGAATCGACGAGTTATTTCAGACCGTCATCAGAGTTTAAGCCGATGTTGGCACCACTAGATGTGGAAAGGCTACAATTGTGGTTGAAAAATTTGAAGCATCAGTTCGAGCCCAAGAATTTACATTGGAAGCACCTATTGTGCATGTGGCTGTCCAGGAATTAGTGGACAGGACAGTAGCAGTCCAATTGGAATTGCCGGTTGACCTCACGTATGAAGAATACAAAAGACGCGTGTTAGATCATTTCCGGGCTAGGCCTCAGGAAGTGTTCTTAGAATTATACAGCCTGAAACCATTAATGGGTGAGATGTCCATGGATACCATGGTACGTATCAAGCGGTGGTTCTCGAAGCTTACCAAGTCTTTACCCGGCTTGCAACTACTTGAGGCCATCATGTTCATGCTGCTGGATCCTACCAGATACGGTGAAATATCCAGCGCCCAGGGAGGCCTTGAAGAGAGACTTTATGCTCTTCAAATTTCGGCCATAATGACAAACAAAGTGGCAGCTGCATCTCCACGCATGGGTCCAGTTACAACATCTGGCAGGAGTAACATACCGTACTGGAATTCTTCGCGGTACAATAATCACTTCCGCGACAGAAGGCAACACCCAGTGGCCTGGTAGCAAAGTCAGTATATAAGGACTCCAGCTCCGACGAATACGACGTATAAGCGTCAGCAAAACCCATGTACTGCTTCTCGAGAACGGCCAGTGCAGTGGGGTAACAGGATGCACAATCTCACAAATAAAGGTGGGAGAGAGCAGGGCACAAATATTAATCCTTTGGTGGCTCCGACGGGTAGATCGAATGAAGACCACCAGAACAACAAAAAAGTGGTCCGAACCAGATGGCCTTTGAAGAAAAGGAAGTGTGGGAAACATTGCCAAATGTAAGAATTTTCATTAAAGTTAAATTTTAGAACTTTTCAACGGACAGCCAGTAATAATGCAATTGGATACTGGAGCTGATGTGTCGGTACTACCATTGACTTGGCCATTGAACAATGTAAAACCTAAGAAAGCAAGTTTATGTCAGGCATCGGGCGCATTGATGGTGGCTGTGGGCGAGTGGGACACGAAGTTGTTAATAAATGAAAATGTCTATCATATGTCTTTTGTTGTTTCGAATACGCAAAAGTCCTTATTGGGACTTGATTTCATTAGAAAATGGGTTAAGACGATAGACTGTCAAAATAAACGTGTATGCCTATCGCGGCCTTGGGGAATAAGTTCAATAAAGTCTATATGTACCCCTAAGATGCAGGAGGAGACCAGTTGTCTGCCTGGATGGTGAAAGAATCTTCAAACCCAATATAACATTATATTCCAACTGCCTGATTGTAGCGAGCGTCCAGGACCAACGGTCGACCAGTTTAAGCTATGGCTAGAACTAAATGACGGTTACGAACCACCAAAAGTATATGGTACTCCTCCAAAGAAATTAGCAGCAGCGACTCGTGCAACCCAAGAAATGATAGAAACCGGCGTTCTTGAACCGTCAACATCTGTTTTTCGTGCTCCGATGGTTTATGTTACGAAAAAGGATGGTACGCTCCGACCAGCGGCTGATTTTAGGCAATTGAACTCAGTAACTAAACCGGACCCGTATCCCATGCCGGCTCTGCATGATCTGTGCCTACAGCTAGTGGGATGCAAATGGTTTGCCGTGTTTGACCTTAAACAGAGATTTTTTCAAATTGACGTTCTGTCCGAAGACTGCTGCAAGTTAGCGGTGAAGGTACCCCAAGGTCATATCCATTTCACTCGGGCGCCATTTGGTATGAAGAACGCACCGAAAGTATGCCAAAGAATGATGGACTCTTTCGTGCCCGACTTAACTTGTACAACAGCTTACGTAGACGATGTTATTATATGGGCCACTACTGAACACGAATTACGTGTGAGGCTGCAGAAGATGTTGGCCAAAGCTGTAGAATGGCGATTACATTTTAATCCAGAAAAGGTACAGATAGGTCAAGAAGTGCGGTTCTTGGGGCACTTAGTCTCAGCGGAGGGATGCATGCCGTTAGATTCGAATGTACAACCTATCAGGGATTATCCGGTGCCTACTACTAGAAAACAATTGCGCCAGTTTATTGGTATGGTGAATTTCTATAGACCATACCTCGCAGGGATGGCGGTTACGCAACAGCCCTTATCTCAGTTAACTAGTGCCAAGATACCATTTCGTTGGACGGAGGAGGCTCAACAAGCGTTTGTGCTATGTAAGCAGAAATTAATAGATGCAACTATTTTGACTTTCCCGGTAGGTAATATGTCAATTGTTACAGACGCGTCAGATATTGGTATAGGAGCGGTGTTACAAGCTGACGGACGTCCTGCGCAATATATAAGTCGCACACTCACTAAGGCGGAACAGAACTATACAGTCACAGAAATGAATTACTTGCCGTACAATGGGCGCTGCGGAAGTTTAGATATTTTGTCATCGGGGGACACGTGGACGTCTTTACTGACCACCAAGCGCTAGTGCATTGGAGATCACTATGTATTGAGAAGAAACGTGTACATCGAGCCATTGAAGAACTAGAAGAGTACGATATATCAATTCATCATAGAGCAAGAATCGAGAATGCGGCGGCCGATGCGCTCAGCAGAATTTCCGCTGTGCGGGTTTCGCCGCTTATAAAAGTCTCTGAAGAACAGGGAAGAGATGCTACATGTCAGGAAATAGTCAATCAATTAAAAAAGGGCACAGTGGTGTCTGCACCATATAAAACGTTGAGTCTACAGAACGGCCTGTTGGTGCGGAAAGAAGGACAAACAGTGCAATGGTTTGTGCCAGAATCTTTAAGAACAGAATTAATGGTCTTTTGGCATGAAACGTTAGGACATCCCGGCGCTGGGCGGCTCATTGAGACATTGCAGTCACGATTGTATTGGCCTGGCATGTCAAAAGAAATTCGTAGCTATTGTCAACAGTGCACCACATGTCAACGTCGAAAACCACAAAGACGAGAAAAAGTCACGCCGATTGCTTTCAATGCCACTGCACGGAACGAGTTTCTGCATATCGACCTGGTAGGTCCACTGCCGTTAGCTCGCGGCGGCGTGTCCTATGTGTTTTCCATTGTCGATAAGTTTATCCGATGGGTCGAGTTTGTAACACTGAAGACAATCACAACAGATAAAATTATAATGTGCTTAGAAGAGCGATGACTCAGTCGATTTGGTGCAACGCAAGTAATTGTTACCGACCAAGGTGCACAGTTTGAGCCGGGAGAATTTAATTATTGATGCAAAGACCTTGACATAAAATATTCCCGCACAGCCACTTATCACCCGCAAACCAATGCGACAGCTGAGCGCGCACATAGGACGATGAAAGAGGTACTGCGATGTTGGTGCCACGAGAGCTCGGGAACGTGGAGAGACAAATTACATTTGGTCGAGCGGGCCATGCGCTTTACAGTCTCAACAGCTACAGGATTCGCTCCAACGACCATGGTCTATGGAGGAAACATAAGACTTCCAGGTGAACCGGTAATCCAAGCATCCCATGAGCGCTGCACCATAGCGGATATTCAGGAACGACTAAAACAGTTAACTGAATATGTAGGCGCCACACAGCGACAAAGCTATGCAAGGCAACCGACACGCACACGCCTAAAGGTCGGCGATTATGTCATGGTAGCGAGGGTCGAGCCCATGGCACTGCAGGCTGTCAATGATGGGCCGTATCGCGTGGAGAGGTTGGACGCCGAGCACAATACTGTTTTTGTTAGCCTGCCCGATGGACCACGAGCTGTTGCACTGGATCGTTTAAGTAGATTGCGAAAGCCGATTCCTGAAGGGGGGGGGCAAGATGTGGCAATGGCCACCTTTAAGACAAATAATGAACAAAGGGTCTTATCTAGGACAGACAGTATTTCAACAGAAATTCCTCGCAGAAGCGTCCGTATAAGAATGAAGCAGTCTGCCCAATGAGAAAAGCAGACTTCGAGCTGAAGTGAACATAAATTATTTAATGTGTAAATTTGTTTTATTAAATCGATGCTCGTTGTGCGAGCAAAATTCTATATATAATTGAGTAAAAATAAAGCATTTGTGGTACATTTAAAATGGCTTCTGATGGGTTGGAAACGTTGATTCAGGCATTGACTTCTCAAATGAATAATTTACTAGCAGAATTAGGCATGATTAAGGCTCGTCTAGACGATACGCTAATAATAAATACGGAAGACATACAAGTACGTGGACCATCCAACATAGGTGGACACAAAACTGACTTCTCGACTGGCGTTAAAAGGTGTCACCTAGTCCCTCGGTTTTCAATCGCGCCAATCCTGTTGATGCACATCTAGTTATACTAACTATCATCCATTTATTGGACCTCTACGTGTGCCACCCACCATGGTGTTGCCACAGATCTTTAACAAGACACTTGGGATTCTTCACACAGCAACTCCACCTCCAGTTTCGACGCCATTAGGAAAGAACACTAGATAGTCAAGTAGGGCCGGCCTCAAATGTATAGGGGTAATTCAAAATAGGTCAACAATATCTAACTTCCAATGACGATTGTTTATGCGAACCCGGATTATTTGAAATTAACTGGTCTGCGTTTAGATAAATGCAGCTTACATTGTTCCAGTAGAAAACAACCGTAATTATGTAACTATGTCGGAATTTATCGCAGAATGAATTTCCCGCCTAAATAAGAGTCACTTACATTAACTGTATCTCTTTCTCTACGGCTCTTAATTTTTTGTAACCACTACAGCTTTCGCGTGTTTCCGGGATTTTTGCACTGTTTTAACGGCTCAGAACTATTTGCCGAAATATTGCCTAAATGAAATTCATATTTAATTTACGCGACACTAATTTAAACAGGCAAGATTTGCCGTTATACAATAGCGTGCGAGCTTTCGTTTTGCAAATGTAAATAAGCACGGTACATTTACCATGCTTTTCGTTAGCACGTTTGACTTCACCTGCTGGGCCCTATGTGCGCTTTGTGTGTCGCGTAATATTGACAATTTACCTACGCTAACATTTGGATTGGCGTTAAGCTTTGTCACTTAGTCATTCAGATTAAATTCATGCCAATTTTCTTGCAACACAACTAGTCATACGAATCAATCATATATTTATTGAACCTCTACCTTTGCCCGCCACCAAGGTGTTGCCGCAGATCTCCAACAAGATATTACGCAGCATTCAAACACCAACTCAACCTCTCGTTTCGTACCAATATCAAAGAACACCAGCTTGTCAACCAGAACCTGCCTCAAGTGACTAGGAGTACATCAAAGCACTGCAATACTAACTGACATTGAATAAAGATTGTTTTTGGGAACTAGAATTATCTAAAATTGCCTGATCTGCGTTTAGACTAACGCGCCCTTCATTGTTCCAGTAGAAATCTACTGAAACTACTTAACTTTGTCGGCATTTATCGTAGTAGTGAATCCCAGACCAAATAAGGGTCACCAGCCGTAACTGCATCTCATCATTTGCGGCTCGTTACTATTTGGTAACAATGCATACCATTTATTTGAATCCGGGACGTTTGCACTGTTTTAACAACTCAGAACAAGTCGCCGTCATATTGCCTAAATAAATTCATATTTCATTTACGCGGCACCAATTTAAACAAGCGAAATTTGCCGTGCGAACTTTCGTTTTCTAAACTATATAAGCGTGGTGCATTTTGGCGTGCTTGTCATTAGCAAGTTTGGATACAGCCGTTGAGCACCGCAAGTGCCTACTCTTTCTCGCTTCATAAAGACTGTTTAACTTCGCTGACTTCTTCTTTGGCGTTGAAAGGTGTCAACTTGTCACGCGGGTGTAAATCGCTCCAATCTTGTGCTGCATATCTAGTCACATGAATCGATCAGCTATTTATTGGACATCTACGTGTGCCAACCACTACAGTGTTGCAGCAGATCTTCAACAGGACAATTCGCGTACTGCACACAGCATCTCACATTCTGGTTTCGACGCCACAAAGAAAGAACACCAGCCAGTCAACCAGAGCTAGCCTCAAATGTCTAGGTGTAATTTAAAACACTGCAACACTAAATATCTTTGAACAAAGATTGTTTTTGTGAACCTTGATTATGTGAAATCACCTGGTCTGCATTTTGACTAAACAGCTTTCATTGCTCTAGTAGAAACTACTGCAACCACCTAAATTTGTCGTCATTGATCGCGGAAAGCATTTCGGTCCCAAATAGGGTCACCACAGTAACTGTTTCTCTTTATCCAGGGCTCGTAATAATTTGTGTAACAAGGCACGGCATTTACTTGCGTTTGGGGCATTTGGACTGTTTTAACGGCTCAGGAACATTTTTCCGTCATATTGTCTAAAATAAATTCATTTTTTATTTAAGAATCACCAATAAAAAGCAAACGAAATTTTCCGTTAGACAATGCCATGCAAGCTTTGGTTTTCTAAAGTTTATAAGAACGATGCATTTACCATGTTTTTCGTAAGCACGTTTGACTTCTCCTGCTGAGTCCTATGCGCACTTTGTGTGTCGCGTTATATTGACAGTTTACCTACGCTAACTTTTGGACTGGCGTTAAGCTGTGTCACCAATCATTTGGATTTAAGTCATTCCAACCTTTTTGCTGTACATGCAATCATACGAATCGACCATTTATTTATTGGACCTCTACGTGTGCCAACCACCACGGTGTTGCACCAGATCTTCAACGGAACAATTCGCGGACTGCACACAGCAAGTCACACTCTGGTTTCGACGCCACAAAAAAGAAAAGCGGCCAGTCAACCAGAGCTTGCCTAAAGTGTAGTTTAAAACACTGCAAAACAGGACAATTTGCGTACTGCACACAGCATCTCACATTCTGGTTTCGACGCCACAAAGAAAGAACACCAGCCAGTCAACCAGAGCTAGCCTCAAATGTCTACGTGTAATTCAAATACTGCAACACTAAATAACTTTGAATAAAAATTGTTTTTGTGAACCTTGATTATTTAAAATCACCTGATCTGCGTTTTGACTAACGCAGCTTTCATTGTTCTAGTAGAAACTACTGGAACTACCTAACTTTGTCGGCATATATCGCAGAACGCATTTCCGGCCCAAATAAGGGTCACCACAGTAACTGTATCTCTTTATCTAGGGCTCGTAATATTTTGTGTAACAAGGCACGCATCTAGAATAGAATAGAATAGAATATCTTTATTTGGATTCAAACCACACATGTTCCATCAAATAATAAAATTAGAAAATGTACAATATAAAAAGATATCACATCACATATATATGTGCAATTAGTTGTACTGTACAATTTATCAGCATCAGAAAGATCAGCTGTAAACAGTGATAGATTCTTCATCAAAATTAAAAAAAATTTAAGTTATAATTCGAGTATAACATTTGTAAAAAAAGGGAACCATGACTAATAATTGATTGTGTGCATTGTTGATTAACAAGATGATATAATGCATAACATTTCAGTTTTAATAATACAAAATTTGAAGATAGAATCTCGAGAAATTATGTTGCTGAAAAACAATTAATCCTGTCTTTTATTTAACCATGAGAAAGTATTATCATAATCAAAATTAAAAATATCAGCAGGATTAAACACTTTTTCTAGTTCGGTAGATAAAAATTTAAAAGACATTTTAGTTGGAGGCGTTTCTCTAAGCCCCTTTGGCAATTGATTGTAAATTTTGTAAATTTTTGAAAAAGAGAATAGCTTGCTCGCAACATTCCCCACCAATGGTGGAGATATTGCAAAATGACCAGATCTAGTTCCAATTTCATGACTCTTTCTTATGGGATTCATATAGGCACCAGACCACTGGTTCAAATGGAAAACTTTTATGCAATAGCACATTCTCCGAAACCATAAAGGATGCAGTGATACAAACTGTAATCTAGTGGCGTATATAGTGCAGGAGATAGGACTAATTTGTTTCACAACTTTTCTTTGTACAGCTTCTATCTTATTAGACAAACCCTTTGTTAAGGGATTCCAAGTAGCGGCAGCATATTCTAGTATCGGTCTAATCCATATTATAAACATTTTAAATTTTATTTCATGCGATATAATATTTCTATTTATTAATGCCCATCTGTTCTTGGCACTGCCTACTATCCTTTCAATATGTCTCTCAGCAGAAGCCGTACAATGAATAGTTATGCCTAAATCCTTAATTTCTTGCATAAGTTTAATCTCAAAAACATCATTAATCTCAGCATCATGAAAATAAACATAATTAAAATCTGTTCTGTTACCTATTTTTAAAGCTCTCGTCTTTTTACTGTTTATTCTCAGCCCTAGTGTTAACAAATATCTACTTAAATCATACAAATCTAGTGTCACATTATTTTTGGAGAATTCGACATTATTTGGATCAATTGGAAAGATTATTTTCAAATCATCAGCGAATTTGCAAACTCGACCGTTAGGGATCTTAGTTTCCAAATGTGCAAATACAATTTTAAATAAAATTGGCCCCAAACTTGATCCCTGTGGAACTCCACTTGTTACCCTTTTCGATTTAGATATCAAATCGTTTACTTGAATACTCATTCTTCGATTATATAAATAGTATCTAAGTAATCTAAAAATATTCGGATCAATATTCAATAAATTAATCGCATTCAAAATAGCATCAAAAGATATAGAGTCAAAAGCTTTTGAGATATCTATGAATACAATTAATGCATCTAACTTTTTCTCATCTAATGTAATTACATGTTTCCACATAGAGAGCATATTAGTAGTTGTCGACCTGTCTTTCGTAAAGCCATGTTGGCATATATCGAAATCAGCCGGCAGCATACGTTCTAAATGATCAAGTATCAATCGTTCTATTATCTTCAAAAACGAAGGGATAATAGAGATTAATCTGTAATCACTGGCACACGTTGGCTTACTTACTTTAGGCAAAGGTTTAGCTACTATTGTTAGTATATCGATTGGTAATATCCCATTCTTCAAAATTCTATTTATAAAATTGCAGAGCGCATTCATAAAATTTAAAGGTAATTGAAGTAGGTTATCAATCGATATACCAAGGTGATCTTTTTGTTTTTTTGATTTTATTTTTAACATTAATTCTATCAATGCATCACTGTCAATAACAAGTCCTAGATCCTGGTTTCCCGAAGGATCCGGTAGATCAATAAAATTGCTTTCCTTCTGCGGATTACATAACAAGTTGCCAAATACTTCATCCAATTCACAGAGAAATTCATAATCAGTTTTACCCACAGGTAATATAAGGTTTAATTTTTCCTTATATTTACCGTAGTCTGTGAGGAGTTTGTATCCTAGTCTAGGATTACTCTTCAGTTTGGCCAAAATAATTCTCTCTGATCTTTGACGGATTATCAGCAGTGATGAATTAATTTCTTTATCGATCATATCTAACCTCATTTTTTAATACTATTGATAAGACTACATTTCATTATATTATCTCGTTTGATTCTTAGCTTACATAACTTCCTATTGATTCGCTTTGGTATAACATCCGTAAATGTAGATGCCCTAAATATATCAGATAATAACAATGAAACAGAAGAAACAAATTCGTCATTGTTCATGATAAAAAAACATTCATAATCAATTGATAAGCTTAATTCTCTAAAAAGATTCCAGTTGATTCTGGAACATTGCACGTGTGCATTTTCAAAATTAGGTTTCTGTGTTTTGCTACTCAAAAGGTTCCATTGTAAAATAATTTGTTTATGATCCAATTCTTTGAAGTAATTTACAACATCATAACTGTGCGAGTTCAACGCTTCAACTTCTAAATATACATGATCTAAGCATTCCGAACCTCTAGTTGGTTCCTTTATAATCTGCTTAAGATCATGATTAGAAAAAAGATTGATTATTTCACAGTCATGCACCTTATTAAAATCTCCTACCACAACAATATAGCCATGGCAGTCGAAAATAGATTGAAAGGAATTGGTAAACATTTGATCATCATGTAAATTAGCATACGGCGGTCTGTATCTACTTGCGTTTGGAGTGTTTGGACTGATTTAACGGCTCAGAAAAATTCGCCTTCATATTGTCCTAATGAAATTCATATTTTATTCAAAAAGCATCAAAATAAACAAGAAAAATTTCCTGTTAGTAAATGGCGTGCGAGCTTTGGTTTTCTAAAGTTTATAAGCACGATGCATTTACAATGCATTTCGTTAGCCCGTTTGACTTCTTCTGCTACTACTATAACTAAATTACTTTATGGGCATTTATTGCAGAACGCGATTCCGGCCCAAATAAGGGTCACCAGCAGTAACTGTATCTGTTTATCTACGTCTCTTTAATTTTTGTAACATGGCACAGCATTTACTTGCATCCAGAATGCTTGCACTGTTTTACTGGATCAGAACAATTCGATGCCATATTGCCTAAATGTAATTTATATATCATTTACGCGGCTCCAAAAATTAAATGCGAAATTTGCCGTTATAAATGGCGTGCGAGCTTTCGTTTTCTGAACTATATAAGCACGATGCAATTACCATGCATATCATTAGCACGTTTGACTTACCTCGCTCAGCACTACGTGTGCCTTCTGTCTCGCTTCATATTGACTGTTTATCTACGCTAACTTCTGGACTGGCGTAAAACTGTGTCATCTAGTCATTCAGATTTCAGTCACGCCAATCTTGTTGCTGCACAACTAGTCATACGAATTGGTCATCTATTTTTTGGACCTCTACGTGTGCCAGCCACCTCGGTGCTGCCGCAGATCTTCAACAAGACAATTCGGACCCTTCCCTCAGCAACTCACTTTCTGGTTTCGACGCCACAACGAAAGAACACCAGCTAGTCAAACAATTACTAGGTTAAGATTGCAGGTATTTAAAGCCTGAAATGCATTTAGGAGTTTGCATGGCTCGCTGTGTGCGCAGTCTTGAAGATTTGCATGATCAAAGACTTTCCGACAAAAATCACTGCGTCTTAATCGCAATTAGAAAAGACGGCTGAGATAGTCAGTGAAGCAGAGAACGCGACAGCAATCCCACATATGGAGCAGAGCAGAATGTGTCGTGTGGTAATTGCATCGTGCTTATATAGATACAAAGTCGCACGCAAGTAGTTAAAGGAAATTTTGTGCATTCTCGTCGGTCCAATATATTAAAATTTGAAGTTAATTTGGACAATATGTCTGCAAATTACTCTGAGCCGTTACAAAACTTTTAAAAATTGGATATCATCGTAAAATGCCTTCAGTACATAACGTATGTGGATGATATTTTCCTTGTCCTTATAACTGCCTTGTGAAGTGTCTACAATTACTTCTATATACTAGACGCCCGCTCTAGTTGATTATCTGTTGTTGCTTCGTGTGGATTCACCGAGTTAAGTAGAGTTGTCGAAACCAGAAAGGTTAGTTGATGTTAGAAGGCTCACAATTGTCTTGTAGAAGATCTTCGGTAAAATAGTGGTGACTGGCACACGTAGAAATCTGATTAATAGATAATCTATCACGTATTACTAGTTTTACAGCAACAAGAAGATTAGCGTGACTGAAATGCAAATAACTAGGTGACACAGTGTGATAAACGCAAGCCCAGAAGTCAGTGTAGGTAAAGTCAAGTAGAGAGTGCAAGAGCAATCACCTAGAGTACACAGGGTGGAAATGTCAAGTGTGTGAAAATGCATGGTGAATGCACCGCGCTTATATACTTGTGCAGGCGCAAGATCACACGCAATTGGTTAACGGAAAATTTCGCTTATTTTAATTGGTACCACATAATTAACTTTGAAATTGATTTTGGCAATATGTCAGCGAATTAATCTGAGCCATTACATCACTTTCCTCTCTGAAAATATAAAATTAATTCCTCTCAATGAAGCAAATGGTTATTATACTTCCTATAGCTAATAAAAATTACAGTAAATGCTGGGTTGGTGCATGTTTGTGATTACTAAACAGATTGTTAGCTGTAGTGGCGAGTAACTGCGTGAAGATAAATAGAGTATTGTGAGAGGTTTTGCGAGCCGCAGCATGAAAATTGAAAGGTTAATCGCCACTGAAGTTGCCAGATTTAAGTTGAAGCCCGAACAGGCAGGATAACCAAGTATGTATTAGGTTTTGCGAACCTAGTAACAAGTTAGTTCAGTTGTGACCAGAAGGATAAACCAAAGGCAGCATGAACGGAAAGTATAATCTCATGCACATTCGTTTCGTGCTTACTGGCGACTCATCAGTAGGAGCCGGTATTACGCCCTTTAACCACTATATATTTGGTAGAAGAATGTGGAATAATAGGACGGTACAATCTCCTAGACGAATGTGTAAACCTGTAATAGTGAAGCTAACATAATCTGAAGTCAACGACAATACGACTTCAATGCTAACTCACACTATATAATATATATACCGAGTCTGTAAAGGATACTAACACTATGGCTATTGTGTTAGTAACTGATACCTTTTTTGAAATCGATGAGTACCGGATACTAACACTATGGTTTCCGAGTCGGTACATGATACCAACCTGATGGATATAAATTTATGCTAAAGTTCACCCAAATTGAGAATTACAACAATTTCCGAACACCTGTTACTCCAGTTAAACCATACACTCTGGCCTTCATCGATATCAGTTATCACATTTCGCGGTAAGCATGACATCATTCAATTCAATATATTACGGTTAAATACTGTTTGTTGCGAAGAACTAATATATATGCAAGTATGTATTAGGTTTTGCAAACCTAGTCCTTTTATTCCACATTCTTCTACCAAATAGTACAGTGGGTAAAGGGCGTAATACCGGCTCCTACTGATGAGTCGCCAGTAAGCACGAAACGAATGTGCATGAGATTATACTTTCCGTTCATGCTGCCTTTGGTTTATCCTTCTGGTCACAACTGAACTAATTTGTTACTAGGTTCGCAAAACCTAATACATACTTGCATATATATTAGTTCTTCGCAACAAACAGTATTTAACTGCAATATATTGAATTGAATGATGTCATGCTTACCGCGAAATGTGATAACTGATATCGATGAAGGCCAGAGTGTATGGTTTAACTGGAGTAACAGGTGCTCGGAAATTGTTGTAATTCGCAATTTGGGTGAACTTTAGCATAAATTTATATCCATCAGGTTGGTATCATGTACCGACTCGGAAAACATAGTGTTAGTATCCGGTACTCATCGATTTCAAAAAAGGTATCAGTTACTAACACAATGGCCATAGTGTTAGTATCCTTTCCAGACTCGGTATATATATTATATAGTGTGAGTTAGCATTGAAGTCATATTGTCGTTGACTTTAGATGATGTTAGCTTCACTATTACAGGTTTACACATTCGTCTAGGAGATTGTACCGTCCTATTATTCCCCATTCTTCTACCAAATATATAGTGGTTAAAGGGCGTAATACCGGCTCCTACTGAGGAGTCGCCAGTAAGCACGAAACGAATGTGCATGAGATTATACTTTCCGTTCATGCTGCCTTTGGTTTATCCTTCTGGTCACAACTGAACTAATTTGTTACTAGGTTCGCAAAACCTAATACATACTTGCATATATATTAGTTCTTCGCAACAAACAGTATTTAACTGTAATATATTGAATTGAATGATGTCATGCTTACCGCGAAATGTGATAACTGATATCGATGAAGGCCAGAGTGTATGGTTTAACTGGAGTAACAGGTGTTCGGAAATTGTTGTAATTCTCAATTTGGGTGAACTTTAGCATAAATTTATATCCATCAGGTTGGTATCATGTACCGACTCGAAAACCATAGTGTTAGTATCCGGTACTCATCGATTTCAAAAAA
>JAQBSW010013472.1:0-13891 GCA_029291075.1 Eudiplozoon nipponicum | reverse complement strand
AGTTAAATACTGTTTGTTGCGAAGAACTAATATATATGCAAGTATGTATTAGGTTTTGCGAACCTAGTAACAAATTAGTTCAGTTGTGACCAGAAGGATAAACCAAAGGCAGCATGAACGGAAAGTATAATCTCATGCACATTCGTTTCGTGCTTACTGGCGACTCATCAGTAGGAGCCGGTATTACGCCCTTTAACCACTATATATTTGGTAGAAGAATGTGGAATAATAGGACGGTACAATCTCCTAGACGAATGTGTAAACCTGTAATAGTGAAGCTAACATAATCTAAAGTCAACGACAATGCGACTTCAATGCTAACTCACACTATATAATATATATACCGAGTCTGTAAAGGATACTAACACTATGGCTATTGTGTTAGTAACTGATACCTTTTTTGAAATCGATGAGTACCGGATACTAACACTATGGTTTCCGAGTCGGTACATGATACCAACCTGATGGATATAAATTTATGCTAAAGTTCACCCAAATTGAGAATTACAACAATTTCCGAACACCTGTTACTCCAGTTAAACCATACACTCTGGCCTTCATCGATATCAGTTATCACATTTCGCTAACAACATATCATATGTTAAAGGTTGCGTAATACGGATCGTTACTGATAGTGCCATGTAAGCACGAACGAAATGTGATAACATGATACTTCGATGAAGGCCAGAGTGTATGGTTTAACTGGAGTAACAGGTGTTCGGAAATTGTTGTAATTCTCAATTTGGGTGAACTTTAGCATAAATTTATATCCATCAGGTTGGTATCATGTACCGACTCGGAAACCATAGTGTTAGTATCCGGTACTCATCGATTTCAAAAAAGGTATCAGTTACTAACACAATAGCCATAGTGTTAGTATCCTTTACAGACTCGGTATATATATTATATAGTGTGAGTTAGCATTGAAGTCGTATTGTCGTTGACTTCAGATTATGTTAGCTTCACTATTACAGGTTTACACATTCGTCTAGGAGATTGTACCGTCCTATTATTCCACATTCTTCTACCAAATATATAGTGGTTAAAGGGCGTAATACCGGCTCCTACTGATGAGTCGCCAGTAAGCACGAAACGAATGTGCATGAGATTATACTTTCCGTTCATGCTGCCTTTGGTTTATCCTTCTGGTCACAACTGAACTAATTTGTTACTAGGTTCGCAAAACCTAATACATACTTGCATATATATTAGTTCTTCGCAACAAATGACCTAACTGTGACATATATGAATGTTTATAAATATGCATATAAGATGTTGGGTCAACTCATATGCATGCTTAAATGCTTATTAAGTTATTCGCAATATATATGTTGAAGAATATTTAGATTTTTATATAAGGTGAGAACTCACATGGTTGCTTATGTGGATTGAGATATACAATATATATGTATTGCGTAGACATTAATATATGTATATATTTTGATATTTATCTATTCATATAAAATAGAATTATACATATATATATATATATAAAATTAAGTAAAGTGCGGAAGAATGGGTTAGTGGTTAGAGCACTAGATTACGAAGTAGACGTGCCCAGGTTCGAGTCCTGTCCGCGGCAAATTCTGGCCAGTACATGATGAGATCCCAATAAGGACGAAACCGGTCTACAGGATGAATTGCCTTTTAGGTGCATGACTGTGAAATAATCAATCTTTTTTCTAATCATGATCTTAAGCAGATTATAAAGGAACCAACTAGAGGTTCGGAATGCTTAGATCATGTATATTTAGAAGTTGAAGCGTTGAACTCACACAGTTATGATGTAGTAAATTACTTCAAAGAATTGGATCATAAACAAATTATTTTACAATGGAACCTTTTGAGTAGCAAAGCACAGAAACCTAATTTTGAAAGTGCACACGTGCAATGTTCCAGAATCAACTGGAATCTTTTTAGAGAATTAAGCTTATCAATTGATTATGAATGTTTTTTATCATGAACAATGACGAATTTGTTTCTTCTGTTTCATTGTTATTATCTGATATATTTAGGGCATCTACATTTACGGATGTTATACCAAAGCGAATCAATAGGAAGTTATGTAAGCTAAGAATCAAACGAGATAATATAATGAAATGTAGTCTTATCAATAGTATTAAAAAAATGAGGTTAGATTTGATCGATAAAGAAATTAATTCATCACTGCTGATAATCCGTCAAAGATCAGAGAGAATTATTTTGGCTAAACTGAAGAGTAATCCTAGACTAGGATACAAACTCCTCACAGACTACGGTAAATATAAGGAAAAATTAAAGCTTATATTACCTGTGGGTAAAACTGATTATGAATTTCTCTGTGAATTGGATGAAGTATTTGGCAACTTGTTATGTAATCCACAGAACGAAAGCAATTTCATTGATCTACCGGATCCTTCGGGAAACCAGGATCTAGGACTTGTTATTGACAGTGATGCATTGATAGAATTAATGTTAAAAATAAAATCAAAAAAACAAAAAGATCACCTTGGTATATCGATTGATAACCTACTTCAATTACCTTTAAATTTTATGAATGCGCTCTGCAATTTTATAAATAGAATTTTGAAGAATGGGAAATTACCAATCGATATACTAACAATAGTAGCTAAAGCTTTGCCAAAAGTAAGTAAGCCAACGTGTGCCAGTGATTATAGATTAATCTCTATTATCCCTTCGTTTTTGAAGATAATAGAACGATTGATACTTGATCATTTAGAACGTATGCTGCCGGCTGATTTCGATATATGCCAACATGGCTTTACGAAAGACAGGTCGACAACTACTAATATGCTCTCTATGTGGAAACATGTAATTACATTAGATGAGAAAAAGTTAGATGCATTAATTGTATTTATAGATATCTCAAAAGCTTTTGACTCTATATCTTTTGATGCTATTTTGAATGCGATTAATTTATTGAATATTGATCCGAATATTTTTAGATTACTTAGATACTATTTATATAATCCACGAATGAGTATTCAAGTAAACGATTTGATATCTAAATCGAAAAGGGTAACAAGTGGAGTTCCACAGGGATCAAGTTTGGGGCCAATTTTGTTTAAAATTGTATTTGCACATTTGGAAACTAAGATCCCTTACCATCGAGTTTGCAAATTCGCTGATGATTTGAAAATAATCTTTCCAATTGATCCAAATAATGTCGAATTCTCCAAAAATAATGTGACACTAGATTTGTATGATTTAAGTAGATACTTGTTAACACTAGGGCTGAGAATAAACAGTACAAAGACGAGAGCTTTAAAAATAGGTAACAGAACAGAATTTAATTATGTTTATTTTCATGATGCTGAGATTAATTATGTTTTTCAGATTAAACTTATACAAGAAATTAAGGATTTAGGCATAACTATTCATTGTACGGCTTCTGCTGAGAGGATATTGAAAGGATAGTAGGCAGTGCCAAGAACAGATTGGCATTAATAAATAGAAATATTATATCGCATGAAATAAAATTTAAAATGTTTATAATATGGATTAGACCGATACTAGAATATGCTGCCGCTACTTGGAATCCCTTAACAAAGGGTTTGTCTAATAAGATAGAAGCTGTACAAAGAAAAGTTGTGAAACAAATTAGTCCTATCTCCTGCACTATATACGCCACTAGATTACAGTTTGTATCACTGCATCCTTTATGGTTTCGGAGAATGTGCTATTGCATAAAAGCGTTCCACTTCGAACCAGTGGTCTGGTGCCTATATGAATCCCATAAGAAAGAGTCATGAAATTGGAACTAGATCTGGTCATTTTGCAATATCTCCACCATTGGTGGGGAATGTTGCGAGCAAGCTATTCTCTTTTTCAAAAATTTACAAAATTTACAATCAATTGCCAAAGGGCTTAGAGAAACGCCTCCAACTAAAATGTCTTTTAAATTTTTATCTACCGAACTAGAAAAAGTGTTCAATCCTGCTGATATTTTTAATTTTGATTATGATAATACTTTCTCATGGTTAAATAAAAGACAGGATTAATTGTTTTTCAGCAACATAATTTCTCGAGATTCTATCTTCAAATTTTGTATTATTAAAACTGAAATGTTATGCATTATATCATCTTGTTAATCAACAATGCATACAATCAATTATTAGTCATGGTTCCCTTTTTTCTTACAAAATGTTATACTCGAATTATAACTTAAATTTTTTTGTAATTTTGATGAAGAATCTATCACTGTTTACAGCTGATATTTCTGATGCTGATAAATTGTACAGTACAACTAATTGCATATATATGTGATGTGATATCTTCCTATATTGTACATTTTCTAATTTTATTATTTCATGCAACATGTGTGGTTTGAATCCAAATATAAATATTCTATTCTATTCTATTCTAAAATTTCATAGCAGTTAAAAAATTCCTGTGCAAAAATTTGAATTTATCTGTGACTTTCCTTCATTTTCTTAATGCTGTATACTGCAATTCAAACAGTTTTCGATTAATAACATAAAAGTGTAAGCGCTTCAATTAACCAAAATTCAAACAACGCGTGTCTTCTTTTTCATAAAAAGTACTAATATATCATTGAAAGTTATATAATGTAAAATGTTTAATTATTTAATAGCACTTATATAAAAATTGCCTTAGCGTAATCTGAAAATCAAAATAGTACTGTTAATGTTAAAAGTGAAATTTATATTTTTTGTGGCACCATTTTGAAAAGATTTCATGTACTGTAAACATATACAGACTCCATTTGTAGATAGCGTAGACATATATATATATATATATATATATATATATATATATATATATATATATAACTATATATATATCAGCATAAGATTACATATCAGAACTCTTTAATTTAAGAAAAAATATAGAAATGTATTTAGAAGTGAATAAATGTTATGCACATTTTGTCAAATACCTTTGATAAATACAATGAAATTATAACGCATAATTTTTATCTAAACACAAGTGAAATTATTAATAATAGGAATTGCTTTTGTAAAAAGATAATTTAATGACGATAAAACGGATGTCGCCAGTTTTTCCTTTTTCTTTAGCATTTAATCTTTGAAGTATGTAAAGTGTGTTCTTAAATAACATAGTTCTGAATGTTGTAATTTATTATGTTTTAATTGTTTTTTTCTTATATACTTGACCTTATTAGGTGGCGTGGGCTAAAACGACCGATGTTGGCTGTGGTTTTAAAGCTTGCCCAAATCCATTTCCCTACGGAAACTCAATAGTTTGCAACTACGGTCCAGGGTATGTGCTGGTTGTCAGAATTTATTTATTTATGAAAATATTTAAAATAAATTGATTGGTTATGGTAACTCACGGCAATTTCTGGTTTAGCCTATGTTTAAAATCAGTGATTTACTTTATTCTTCTGCATAAACTATTTCGTCTCACTATTAAATTAATCAAACTTTTTTTTAAATTTCAGTGGCAATTACGTAGGGGAGCGTCCTTATGAGGCTGCATAATTAACGTAATACTTTACAGGTATTATTTCAATTATAAAAAAAAATAATTTAAAAAAATATTTGAATTTCATTTTTTAATTTTATTTTCTGGAAGGAAATTCACTGCCTTGAATGACTAAATTTTGTATTAGAATATTGAACTTACCATATTAAAGAAAAAAATCTAATTTAAAAATATTGTGCTCATAATAAGATATTTGCCAAGCCATTTATTTCTATTGCCCGTTCGTTGACAGCTATTATCTTTAAGTATGTGCTGCATTTTATCGGAAATTTGGTGCAACTAATGATACGCATCTTAAGCAATCATTAGAATGACACTGACAAACGTTAAGTATCATCATTTTACTAAATAAATATTAATGTTTGATTAATTGTGTGTGAAATGAAACCGAAGCGTTAAGGAGGATGTTTCAATGTAAATGGATATTTTTCATAACCAAATAAATTGATCACGAAAATTGCAAATTTACACAATATATAGAAGTAAAATTTCCAATTAAAAAGAAACTGTAAATTCGCAGTTCTACTTAATTGATATTATTGTCCGACCAAACAACAATTTTCAACGTAGACAGTATTCTTGTGTGTAACAGAACTTCCACAACAAGTAAAAATATTATTTCAAATACTACCAGAAGGATAAAACAAGGACAGCAAGAACGGAACGAATAATTTTGTGCACATTTGTTTCGTGTTCACTGCCTGTATTACGCACATTTCACGATAAATTTTGTTGAGGAATTTTGAAAATAATCAGGCACAATCACCTATACGAATGTATACACTTGATGTAGTGAAGCTAATATTATCTAATCTACGAAAAATGCGAATTCAAGCCAATGACTGTTTTAATTTTATATACCTAATCTGAGAAGGATAACATCAAGACAAAATTATGGTACCGAAAAGGTAAATGAAAACAACAGCATGTTTTTCAATGTCTGCAAAAGTTCACCAAAATTAATAATTTCAACCCTTTTTCAGATATCGGTGTAATCATGAGAAAATCCAATGATACCTAATAATATTAGATACTGTTTTCTGCGATGATATAAATTATACGCAAAATTCGTTTTCTGCCCCTAGCAAAAGTAGTTAAAATGCCCTGAAGAATAAAACCAGAACAGCAAGATCGGATAGCATAATCTTAATTCATTAAAGAAGTAAAATATGACGATATTTTCTTCACTTAAACATAAAGTGGATAAAGCTCGTAATAAAGTCTTCTGCCAACAAGTCGCCATTAAACGCGAAACGAATTTGAAGAAAAATATAATTTCTGTAAATGCAGACTTTTGTTTGTCCTTCTGGTCATACTTGTACTACTTTATAGGAAATCTGCAACACATAATGCACAATTGGATATATATTAGTTATCGACCCAACAGTTTCAAACGGTTATATACTTTTTTGAATCGTGTTATGATTACTCGTAAATTGATAATAGAAATCGATCAATTGCAGAATGTATAAATTTTCTGGGTTAACCTGTTTTAAAAATAATTGTTAGTCGCAAATTTTGTGAAGCTTAGTACACACTGAAATCAAAATTTATTTTGTACAATGTATCTATTCGTCATTATAATTTTGCTTCAATTAATGTCACAATAGTTAAAAACTGTTTGTTGCGGAGAAGTAATATATATGCAAGAATGTAATAGGTGTTGCAAACCAAGTAAAAAATTAGTTCACTTGTGATCTGAAGGATTTATTGGATTAAATGGAGAAACAGGTGTTCATAAATAGTTGTAATTCTCAATACCTTACCCAAATGTATTGTGGTTAAATGACGTAATACCGGCTCCTAATAATGAGTGGCCAATAAGCACGAAACGAATGTGCATAAGATTATGATTAAAGTTCATGCTGTCTTTCGTTTATCCTACTGTTCACAAGTGAAATAGTTTGTTACAAATTTCGCAACACTTTATACATTCTTGCATATATATCAATTCTCCGAAACAGACAGTATTTAATTGTTATATATCGAATTGAGTGATGTCATGCCTACAGCAAAGTGTTGTAACAAACACAGATCAAGTTCAGGGTGAAAGGATTTACTGGACTGACAGGTGATGAGTAATAATTGTAATTCGAAATTTCGGTGAACCATAACATACATTGATATCTATCATTTTGATACCATGTAAAGACTCGGAACTCATAGTGTTAGCGTGATGTATATTTTCAGTACTATAATGTTGGAATCATTTACTTACACAAAAGCCATTGTGTTGGTATCCTCTACACAATCAAGATATATATTATATAGTGTTAGATAGCATTCAAGATATAATTGTCGAGACCTCATATGATGATAGAAAAAATTCAATAGATTGACACATAATTCTAGAAGATTGTACTTTCCTACTATCCTACAGTCCTCACCCAAATAGATGGTAGTTAAAGGGAGTAAAACTGGCTCCTACTGATGAGTCGCCAGCAAGCACGAAACGAATGTGCATGAGATTATACTTTCCGTTCATGCTGTCTTTTGTTATCCTTCTGATAAAAAAGAACCAATTTGTTACTAGGTTTGCAACACCTAATATTTTCTTACATACATATTTCTTGTCCTCAACAAACAGTTTTTAAGCGTTATATATCGAATTGATTTATGTCATGCTTACCGAGAAATGTGATAACTGATACCGATCAAGGCCAGACTGTATGGATTTACTGGAGTAACAGGTGTTCAGATATAGTTGTAATTTTGGATTTCCGTGAACTATAGCATAAATTCATATTAATCTTGTTGGAAACATGTAACGACTCTGAAACCATAGTGTTAGTATCATATACATTTAAGGTACTATAATGTTTGTATCGGTAACTAACTTCATTGTCATAGTGTTTGCATCAATTGCAGATTCTGTGTCTATATGATATAGAGTGAGTTAGAGTTGAAGTCGCATTGTGGAGACTTTAGATGATGTTTGCTTCACTACAGCAGGTTTACACATTAGTCTATGAGATTGTACCGTCCAATTTTACCACCTCACTCAACCAAATATATAGAGGTTAAAGGGTTTAATACCGGCCAAATTGTATGGATTTATTGGATTAACAGATGTACCACGTACCGAATCCTAAACAATAATGTTGGTTTCATGTACCTTTTCGGTACTAAAATGTTGGCATCTGTTATAAAATAATAGCAATTGTGTTAGAGTTGAAGTGAGTGAGTTAGCCTTAAATTCGAATTGTCGAGACCTTATATGCTGTTAACTTGACTACTGCAGGTTTACCCATTTGTCTAGGAGGTTGTACAGTCCTCTTATCCAACATAACTCACCCAATGATAAAATGGTTACAGTGCGTAATAGCGGCTCCTACTGAGGAGCCGCCAGTAAGCTTGAAACAAAAGTGCATTAGATTAAACGTTCCGTGCATGCTGTCTTTGTTTTCTCCTTCTGGTCACAAAAGTATTAATCTGTAACTAGGTTCGCAAAACCTAATACATTCTTGCATATATATTAGTTCTGCGCAACAAAAAATGTTTAACTTTTATATTTCGGATTGAATTATGTCGTGATTACCAAACAGTTGTAATTCTCAATTATGTTGAACTATAGCATACAGTGATATCCATGATTTTAGTAGCATATACCGACTACTAAACCATAGTTTTGATATCATGTAGCTTTTCGTTGCTATAATTTTGGTATCGGTTATTAACATAATTGCCATTGCGTAAGTAACATTTCAATAATCCGTATATATATTGTATAGATTGGGTTAGCATTTAATTCGCATTGTCGAGATTTAATATGAAGTTAGCTTCACAACTGCAGCATTACACATTCGCATATGAGATAGTTTCGTCTTATTATCCTACATTCCTCACTCAAATATTTAGTGGTTATAGAGCGTAATACCGGCTCCTACCAATGAGTGTCTAGTAAGCACTAAACGAATGTAAATGAAATTACACTTTTCGTTGGCACTGTTTTCGGTTTATCCTTCGGGTCACAAGTGAACTAATTTGTTACTCGTTTCTTATAATACATACTTGCATATATATTAGTTCATACCCAATAAACACTATTTGCTATTTATATATCAGATTGAATGATGTATTTGCAGGAAATATGTGATAGCAGTATCGATCCAAGCCCAGTGTGTCTGGATTTACTGGATTAACGAGTGTTCAGAAATAGTTGTACTTCTTAATTTCGATGATCTACAACATACGTTGCTATCCATAATTTTATTTCTATGTACCGACACGGAAACTATAGTGTTAGTATTATGTTCCTTTTCGATATCCTTCATTTTGGTACTATGTTCCGAATCGGAAACCATAGTTTTAATATCATGTACCCTTTCGGCACTAAAATTTAAGCATAGGTAATATACGCAAAAGCCATAGTTTTAGTATCTTTACAGAATCCGTAAAAATATTAAATAAAGTGAGTTAGCGTTCAAACGGCATTGTCGAGATTTTTTATTATGTTAGATTCACTCCTGCAGCTAAGTGTAAGTGATTGTACAGACGTATTATCCCACATTCCTAACCCAAATATATAGTGATTAAAGAGCATAAATCCGTCTCCAACCGATCAGTCGTCAGTAAGCACGAAATTTGTGTGAATGGGTTTTACTTTTCGATCATGCTGTTTTGGTTCATCCTTATGGTCAGAAGTGAAATTATTTTTTACTGGGTTCCCAACACCTAATACATACATGCATATATATGTAGTCATCAACAAACAGCATTTAACTGTTATATATTGAATTGAATGATGTCATGTATACCGCGAAATATGATAACTGATATCGATCAAGCCGAGAGTGTATGGATTTACTGGAGTAACCGGTGTTTAGATATAATTGGAATTCTCAAATTCGATGAACTAGAGCCAAAAATGATATCCATCATTTTCTTACCACGTACCAACTCGGAAGCCATAGTGCTATTACCTTCTAACTATTCGGTACTATAAGGTTGGTTTCGGTTATTAACATAATGGCCTTCGTGTTAGCACGCTTCACAGACACCGTATATATATCCTATAGAGTGAGTTAGCTTTGAAGTCCCATTGTCGAGACTTTAAATGGTGGTAGCTACACTGCTGCAGGTTTGCACATTCGTCAAGGTGATTGTACCGTCATATTATACCACATTCCTCTCCGAAATATGGAGTAGTTAAAGGGAGTAATACGGGTTGCGACTGTTGGGTCGCCATTAAGTACGAAACGAGTTTGCATTAGATTATACATTTCGTTCATACAGTATTTGATTTATCATTCCGGTTTCAAGTGATCTAATTTGTTACTAGGTTTGCAACACTTAATAGATACTTGCATATATATTAATTTTCCGCAACCAACAGTATTTAACTAATATATATCGAATTGGATGATGTCCTGCTTAGCGCGGTATAAGATAACTGATATCGATCGAAACCAGAGAGTATGTATTTACCGGAGTAACAGATGTTCAGAAATAAATGTAATTCTCAATTTCGGTGAACTATAACATATATTGTTATGCATGATTTTGATACCATGAACCGACTCGGAATCATAAATGATAATATCAAGTAATTTTTCGGTACTATAAGGTTCATATCGGGTACTAACAGAATAGCCATAGTGTTGGTATCGTTTTTAGACTCCGTATATATATTATATTTAGCGAGTTATTAATGAATTCGCTTTGTCAAAACTTTATATAATGTTAGCTTCACTACTGCAGGTTTACACATACTTCTTAGTGATTGTATCGTTCATTTAATCCACATTGCTCACACAAATACAAAGTGATTAGAAAGGTGTAATTCTGGCTCGTACTAATGTGTCATCAGTAAGCAGAAAACGAATGCGCGTGAGATTATTATTTCAATTCATGCTGTCTTCCGTTTATCCTTCTGGTCACAAGTGAGCTTATTTGTTACTAGGTTCACAAGACCCAATACTTGATGATATATTATTTCTCTGCAACAAACAATTTTTAACTATTATATATCGAATTGAATGATATCATACCGACTGCGAAATATGATAAATGATATCGATCAAGGCCAGTGTGTGTGGCATCTCTGGAGTAACTAATGTTCAGGAATATTTGTAATTCTCAATTTCGGTGAACTATAACATACATTGATATCATTCATTTTGGTGCTACGCATCGAGACTTTATATGATGTACGCTTCACTACTGCAGGGTTACACATTCGTCTAGGAAATTATACCCTCCTAATTATCCCACGTTCCTCACCCAAAAATATAGTGGTTAAAGGGCTCAATACGGGTAATAACAACAGCCCCCATGAATATGTAGGAATTGCATAATTTTATTAAATAGGAAGATACCCCGCAAAACCTATTACTATAGCTACAAATCCTCCTATCTAAAGGGAGCCCCGTTTCGTGGAAATCACAGCCAACAAACAATTAATCAACATCTAGCCTTTAAGAACATCAAGCTCTTTGAATGAATGCCACACAAGAAAGTAAATCCTGAGACTCAAAACACAGCGAACCACCCTCACGAGATCAAAATTCTCGAAGACAGTCGCACGATGACGAATGCGGTCGATGTAACACTGCCATCTATACTCGACACACACACACATAAGATGACGTCCAGCTACGGAAATCAGGAAGCCCGGTGGCGAGCCCAGAAACAGGCAGCACCACCACATGGACACAGTACAAAATATTCCTGTTCGATTCAGATAACCTTGACGAGTGAGTCAACGATGTAAATTTATTGGCCAAGGTGTGCAATATTACAGACGAGGGCTCAATTTTTGAGGGCTTGAGAGACAATCCCAATGTCTTGCAGACGTGGACTAAAAGACTCCTGCTCTAATACACTGAGGGAACATGTGCGCAGCCATCGCAGAACCTGTAACGCGTCGTCAAGCAGCGCCTGACACCAGATCGGGAAGACAGAATTGATTAGCCAGATGTCACTAGGTAGCCGCACGCCTTCCGAACTGTACAGGGAGATGGAGCAGAAAGCCTCTTAATTCAACATTCCCAAGCAAATCTTGATGCGAATATACATACTAAAGCTTCCTCCGGCATTCCAAGAGATGGCCACGTTCCTGTGCAATTCCGTTAAGGTGCAAGACGACGTACTGCCGGCACGTCTAGACAAGTGGTGGAAGAAACACCATTGCAGCACACCTGCCTCAGAGCAAGGTTACATCACCTCACGACTGTTCAAATCTCAATCCACATCATCATCAGCCCGAACACATGTCTCCAATGAACACCTTACCAGCCTGCTCGAGAACCTCTTCGTCAGGCCGAATTCGGCCTCAGTCGATGCGGTCCATAATAGATGCGACCAGAGCAGCTTGACCAGCGTCGACCACCGTCCAGAAACAGCACCAGGAGGTCGACGATCATAGGCCGGGCCACAGTTCCACAGCTGCCGGCGGCGTGGTGTCCGAATCACCTTGGCTATGGACATTCCACAGGCCTTTGCCTCAGAAATGGCTGCACATTCCCGCGCGCAGAAATTACGTTGAGGTGAACGAGGTCACCTTTGACAACTCAGTATGATCCGCCCATGTAGGTTTCGGAAAACTGCTTGGGTCAGCCTGCACTGCGGCAGTAGAAGCTGATCACCCCAAGATAGGTGGCCGCTTCAGATCTGATGACTTGAAGCACGTTGCTTTTGCGGTGGAGCGCAATCAAACTATTGTCTTACAGCGGCGGCTCCAGTCAAGTCAGGCTTCAAACGTCCAAATGCCAGCACCTTTATGCCCGATCTCAAGATCATCGTATCATCTTATCGAAGCCACATCCTCATCCTGCAAGAGCACGTCCATTGACATCACACAAACATAAGGCCGCATTGCAAGAATTCGCCAAGCTACGTCAGCAGGCATCTGAACACGATCCAGCACAACATTTGCGTCGCCTGTGATAATAGAACCAATGAGTGAACAAGAAACTTTCAGATTGTGCGTGGGTTACCGTATTTTCAATTATTGCACACAGTCTGGTTTTTACATCTTGCCAATTCCAGCTGACCTACTCAGATCCGCTTTCGGACATGTTGTGTTCTCAAAACTCGACATAGTGAAAGCCTACTATCAAGTACCGATGTACAAAGACTCCGAATCCTGTACTGCACTGAGATTCACCGGTGGTGGCACTCACGAATATCATTATATGTCTTTCGGTCTTAAGAACGTATCTTAAACATTTCAACGCGTTATGGTTTGTAATTCCCTACAAAGACGACATCATGTTATTCTCGAACTCAATGTCTGAACATTTGCAGCATATTGATATTCTACTCACACCTCTAGCAGATTATGACTTCCGGCTTCAGGACAACAAATGTGTCTTTGCACGAAATTCAATTGAATTCCTCCGTCGTCAAATTTCCGAGAAAGGCATTGCAACTATTCCTGCTAAGGTTCGTGCTATTCAAGATAGACAAACTTTAAACACCG
>JAQBSW010013471.1:0-13891 GCA_029291075.1 Eudiplozoon nipponicum | reverse complement strand
TCTATTTTTCACACTCGCTTGGTTCACATATTTCTATCTTGTTTTGCTTTCCAATTTATATATAAAGATATGTTCATGAGTAGATATTTGAGAAGACCATGAGAAAGAAAATTTTCTTATATCTGATAAAATTTCTTTTTGTTTTTGCACATAAGAAGGGTACAATGAATTTTATTAAAGCTCGCATTTCAAAGAATATATATATATATATATATATATATATATATATATATATATATATATAGAAAATTGAAAACGAGAGCGAGAGATAGTGAATTATTAATATATATAATCAAAGCCTTTGAATGTAACTTTATTTAGTTGATTGTGACAGACTGTGAGAAGTATATTTGTTTGAGACCTCTAGTACAAACTGTTTGTTGCGAAATAGAACTCTTCATTCAATGACATTATTAAAAGCCTGATCCATCGCAATAAATTTGGTAAATTATTGTTGCTTTTTGTTCCTTTGGACGTAAAGTCATACATTTTGGCAGTATATACTAAATATTGCATTAGGTAGAAAATGGGACTAATCGTGTGATCACTTTTGTCCTTATTGGACACTAATCAAGTACTTTTCAGAATCGATGCAGACAGTTTTCTAAACAGCACATATCTGTTTCAGGGTTTAAAATATCATCAACTGTACCAGTCAAGTCGCGTTACCAATGCCATTTGTGGTTATTTATTTATCTATGTATTTGGTCCGTTCTTCTAACCGATGAAACCTACTTGGACTTGATTTCGATTTGAGGTTCTAATATACACCATAGACTAGACATTATGCAACCTTGGAAATTAAAATTTAACTATAGTATTAACGCTGGATTTTTTTACATAATTTTTCATTTTAAACTAAACATTGCATCAGGTAGCGAAGGTAATTCGTCAAATATACTGGTTTCGTCTTTATTGGGCACAGCCAGTATACTCATCAATTATATGTGTATAAATTACTCTTTTCACCTACTTCAAACGACTTTTCTTGTGCTCTTAATAGGAATTAACAAGGTTAGTCTAAAGAATTACGTACATTGCTGCTTATTTTGCGATAATATTTAACGAGAGGAAATACTAGGCTTTTTATACTCTTTAAGACTGGAAGTTTACTTAACATAATTCAGGATTCTTTTTGAGAATATTTTTGATTTGATGTTACTATCACTATAGGAATAGGCATTATATTTAATTCACAGGACACAGCAAATCTCTTCTAATATCAATTTACGTAGTATATATTTGTCTAAATGTTCAAGATTTGTATGCTTATTTTTTTTTCTCAATATTTCTTTAGTTTCATTAGAATTATTGTCATTTCCTTTTATTCCTCGGCAATTGCTTTTTATTTTTGAACAAAATATAAATTTTCTCGCATGTTTTAAGTTCGTCAAATCGTTTGATCATGATAAGAAGGCAAATGAAGAAAAATATGCAAAATAAGAACAATTTCATAAAACAATGGTAAACAGCTGTGTTAAATTTATGGATGATATGAAAATTGGGATAGGTGGACCGATGGTATGAATGAAAAAGATATGTCAATGTGCCTAGCAATATGTACAACTCTTGTGTTATACATAAAGTTCCTCTAAGTTATAAGCCAGTTTGTTTTGTCTTAAAAGAATAAAATTCAACATGCAAAATATTAGGACAACATTATCGAATATCGGTTGCAAGCAGCGAAAATATCACGACTGACAGTAGTTAAGTTTGCAAAGTCAATGCATGAACTAAGAGTTTTTTGTATATTTTTGCCCGTTTTGGACACTAGAAAGAATTTGAACCGAGCTTAAATGACATCATAAACCAGTAAAAATAGCGTGACACTGATCCGGCATATTTGCGGAGCATCACGTACTGGCCAGAATTTGCCGCGGACAGGGCTCGAACCTATATATATATATATATATATATATATATATATATATATATATATATATATATATATATATATATAAGAAAAAAACAACGTACTCCATGAATAACATTTATTAATAAATCTTATTTCTACCAGTATCTACAGCCATTGTTCTGGATTCGTTAGTATATTCGTTCATCCAATCCCACTGTACATGTGTTGTAACCAATCTCCTCTTCGTTATGCTAGCCTTTCCTTTGCGCAATTTAGACCACTGCTTTGCGCAATTTAGACCACTCCTTTTGCGTAACGTCATTTGGTGTGTCATCGCTTTCATTGTAATTGCGTCCGTAATTGATGTATGTGTCGTATATTGCGAAGCGTTGGCTATTTTTAAAGGCATGTCGGTTATGTCTTTGTTCCAGTCAAATTTAATTTCTTTTTGAATTATTTTCTGCACGTTTAAGCAGGGCTTCAGCTTATTAATTGCAATAGCTTCAAAAGCCAGAAGCATTTTCTCTGTTTTTGCCTTGTAGAGAACTGAAAAATTGTTACTACTAACAGCATGACCTGTGAGTAGTACATGTTCGCAAATTGCTGATTTTTGTGCAGGAGCTGCACCCCTCTTTAATAGTTTTTGAGGGAGATGCTGATTTATTCTAGTTTCGAGCCTCTTTTTTGATCTGCCGATGTACTGAGCGTTGCAGGTACATTGAAATTTGTATACAGACAAAGGTGTTGCCGTCACAGAGAGGCTATCTTTTCATTCGTGCGCATCAGTTTTGTTGTGTTGAACACCACTCTCACCTGTATTGATGGAAACTGTGCTTTTGTCGCTCGAATTACTTTTTGTTTGAAGATTTCCGCTGGAAGATCACCTCCAAAGGGAACACTAAGCGTTACTATCTGGGGAGTTTGATTTTCTTCCAAATTGGCCTCGATTTTGTTGCGTTGCCTCAAGTTGTAATCGATGAACCAGTCCGGATAGCCATTATTTCTCAACGCTTCGCGAAGAAAATTTAGCTCTATTTCAATGTTGTCCGGTGAACAAATCCTGCGTATTCGTGTGCCCAAATTTATTATTAGGTTCCTTTTGTACGCCCTTGGCACACTACTCATATAATGGATATACTGTGCAGTCCAGCTTGATTTCTTGTGAACTGACCTTGAGAGAGTACCTTCTTCATCTCTCGTTATTCCTACATCTAGGAAGGATAAATATCCGTCTTTTCTTCTTCTATTGTAAACTTGATTGCCTGGTCTACCTTGTTTATGTGATGTTGCAGTGAATTTGTATCTTCATCCTTTTCAACGACCATGAAAGTATCGTCAACGTAGCGTACGTAAAAATGAGCTCCATTGATAAATGGTTTTAAACCAGTTGTTTCTAAATAGTGCATGTATATGTCTGCCAATACTGGTCCAAGAGGACTACCCATACCTATGCCGTCAATTTGTCTGTATAAGACTCCTTGGAATACAAATTGTACGTTGGATGTGCATAATAGAAGTAGTTCTTTCGATACAAGAAACATTTATTTCTTATTATCTCCTCTAGTACCTAACAATGAACATATCTTTATATATAAATTGTAAAGCAAAGCAAGATATAAATGTGTAAACATAGAGAGAGTGTGAAAAAACGGAAACCAATCAATTGCGTGCGTCACACTGGTTTTTTTCACACACACTCTATGTTTTCATACTTCCATCTTGATTTGCTCATTACTATATAGGTTATATTCATTAGAGAAAACTCTGAGAGATAATGAGAAAAATATTTCTTACATCTGACTCATTCTTTTCACACTGGGAGGTACAATGAATTTTATTAAAACTCGCATCTCAAAGAATATATATATATATATATATATATATATATATATATATATATATATATATATATATATATATATTCATTGTACCCTTCCTATGTGCAAAAACAAAAAAGAAATTTTATCCGATACAAGAAGCATTTATTTCTCATTATCTCCTCTAGTTCCTAATAATGAACATATCTTTATATATAAATTGGAAAGCAAAGCAAGATATAAATGTGTAAACATAGAGAGAGTGAAAAAACGGAAACCAATCAATTGCGTGCGTCACACTGGTTATTTTCACACACTCTCTATGTTTACATACTTCTATCTTGATTTGCTTTCATTAGAAGATACTTGAGGAGATAATGAGAAAGAAATGTTTCTTGTATCTGATAAAATTTCTTTTTTTCACACAGGAGCGTACAATGAATTTTATTAAAGCTCGCATCTCAAAAGAATATATATATATATATATATATATATATATATATATAACAAGATCACTAAGCATTACTTTACAACCTTCATTTTATATATCTTGGATTCTCATTTGATTATGTTGGTGAAACAAGTCTGACTCAGTGTTTGTTATACAACATCAAATGATAAGCGAGATGTTTATAAATTATATATATATATATATATATATATGTATGTATATATTCCAAGGCGTCAAATAATTTTTTTCTTTTACTAGTTACGCGAAACTTAATATTGCATTTCTCCCAAACTCTCTTCCGGCGACTGCGTACAAATATTTCAAATTGTTCAATAAAACGCCAGCGGAAGAATAAAGTGTTATATTACTAATCTGTGGTTTATTGAGCACATTGTACTTTGTAACAAATTGGTTTCTATGAGTCGAGGAAAGTGAAACACGGTTAGCATGCACAGAATGGTTAGTTCCATTGAAGAGTGTTTTTTGTGCTTATGGAATTCTCTTAGCCAGTAGCCATGAAGTTTCCGGCTTGACGACTGACGGGCACAAGCTAGGTAGCCCAGAACAGAAAATATGATGATCGATGTCGTATTTTCTACTCTAAAGTGAAAAAACTATTATTTTCTGTCTTCATCACAAGCAGAGAAAGTTTATTTTTCGTTGTCTAAGATGCTTTAAAAGACAGCAAGCTGATATTCTTTAAATCAAGTTTGCGAGCATAAAGTAAACACCAATCCCATTGTATTTAACCAGACGTCGATCAACTGGTTAAATACAATGTGATTGGTGTTTACTTCAAGCTCGCAAACTTGATTTAAAGAATTGTTACCACCACCCGCGCAATCAATTATTGTTAAATAGTAAGCTGGTATCGGTTGGTATGGAGATAAATTAATTAAATTTGTACATATACCATTCCATTACGTGCGTAAACCTTGCTTAGGACTCTAACAATGGCAATTTTTGTGCTGAAAACCGGGAAGTGAATTCGTCAACGTCGTCTCCAACCGAGATATCTAAGTTGCCCCCTCTGAGCAGGCGTCGTGTGCCTAACTGTTTGTCTACAACCAGCGAGGATGACACCTCGGTAAGTAACAATTGTTTAGCTGATGACCAGGTAAATGATAAGAATTTGCAAGCGTCTTCAGAATCAACGTCAGAAAAAAGTGTCAACACTTGTTACTTTCAACGAGATGACAAGAGATTGAACCCAACATTTGTGGCTGATCATGAAAGTTATTCAGATAAGGCAAACGAAGAACAACATCAATTTGTCAATGGTGGTGATGATGACCTTGTAAGTCGTTCTGGTGAAAATAAGAAAGCGTTGATAAATCGACGTTTAAAGCCCCCGTGGACAAGCCAGTCCATACCTGCTGAAAGTTCTTCTAATGAGATTATGATTCATAGACTAGTTTCGGTTGCAATGGTTGTTGCGGAAAGGCGTCTTAGCCTTATGACTAACACACAACGCGCTCGTTTCGACCTACTGCATCAGCCCGCAGATTCGTCAAGTCCAGCGCCAAGTTCCGTGTCTCCATCTCCGAGTGCTGTAAATGAGCCGACAGCACGGAGTCAAATTGCCGATCAGTTGAAATCAATTAATAGCAGCACATGCGGTAGTCCACGGCTTTCTGATGATGTCAAGGCGACAAATCAGACATGTGATGATGAAGAGACAGATGCCAAAATGGTGGCGCTTAAACTAATGGCCACGGGTCTGCACTCAAGGCAAATAGAGATACGGCAACTTCGTTTAAAAATTCGTAGTCTCGAAGACAAGGTAATTGACTCGTTATTGTTAAATATTTCTCGTTTCGTTCTGCATTTTTATACAATTTTCGTACAGTAATTCGCATATCTAGTTGATAAGAGTATTGATGAGCACGTTGAAACTGCTTGCTTCCAATGCATTGTCTGCTTAGTAATTAATAATTAATTTTGCACTATAAGGTTATCCTAAAACTATCAAAAGTAGAACGTTTATTCTTAAAGAAGCCCGCATTTAATACATAATGAATATTGATTTATCTGAAGGGGCCGAAAAGCCGTCCCATGCATAGCATATAGGAAATTGAGCAAGGGAGTCTGAATTGGAGAGGCTCTCATTTATTCATCAGTATAAGAGGGCATCACAGGCACAGTCTGGCTTAAACCATACGACATTGTAAAGACAAAGGATCGATGGGTAAAATTAGGACAGCCAAAATAAATATGCAAACTCCAAAACATGCTGAAGCCACCATTAGTATCTGAAGACACGTAGTGTGTCTGCCTTGTATCTAATCATTCAAATTTCTATGAGCAGTTGAGGCGAACTGTTAGAAATGTTGATTGTTCTATATAGGTTACCAGCATCACTTTGGACTTGAAATTTAATAAACAACTTTTAGCATGTATTAGAATTATCACATTTGCATTTTATAACATTTCGCATGAAATATAGTTAGACGGACTTGATGCTTAATAAATGAATTTAATGGTATTGATCTGTCCATAATTTGCCGCTGACGAGGTATCGACCTGGACACATTGTTTCGCAGTCTGTGACTATCCACTTCGTCAACCGTGCCACAAACTGCACGCAATCTTAAGTCATTTACCAATTCATATTTTCTGAGTTGCCTCTCCTTCAGGCGGAACGTATTTGGAATCTCTTAATACCTGAAAACCTAAATAACGACCCCCGATCAGTTATTACGTAAAAGACGCAATGTCACTTGGGGAAGTTATATTGATTTAAGGTATAATGGCAGGATTTTGATTTGCATATATATATATATATATATATATATATATATATATATAGTAGTATAAACGCAATATTTCTTTAGGTAGCAAAGGCAATTCATACATTAGATTTATTTAGTTCTTTTTGGAAATTCATCACGTATCGTCCAGAGTTTTCCGCGAACGTGATACGAACCTTGGCACGTTTGCTTAGCCACTTTTTCACTTGTTACGAACTCCACACTCAATTTCATATCGTATAACAAATTATATTTTCTAATAAAACTTTTCAAATTAATAAACTTTACCCAAATGTTTACGTGTCTGTTGTATAATGACAGATCGAGTGTAGTAAGTTAGAACTTGAGGTTTTAAGTGATTCCAAATATGTTCCGTCCGGTGCAAAGGCTAATCTTAAAATAACAGTTTTTCTATGATTTCCAATTACATATAGAATTCTGCACGGGTGAAGCAGTGCATAGAATCTCAGACTCCGAAGAAAATGTGACCAGTGTCTTATCTCTTCACCGGCAAATTCTTTACAGTACATGAATTGTTCTCAATAAGGACGAAACCGGACTACTGGATGAATTTCCCTTCCTACATTATACAAAACTATGTTTATACTGACGAATGTATGTACACAATACGATTGGGATTTATATCAAGATTGCAAACTTGATTTAAATAATTGTTATCATCACCCGCGCAAGCATTGTTTGTTTTATTATATGAACGTTCAATATAGTTTTTGTATCATAGCACTTGTGTTCTCAATTCATAGGATTATTTAGACAACGTAGTTCTGTAGCGTAATTACTAGACTAAAGTAATGTTAGCAAACCAAGAAGGCTAGTTCGAATTGTTGACATCCTTGTAGTTACAAGTTCTGATATATATATATATATATATATATATATATATATATATATTATTAATTCGTGTTTAATGGCGGAAATTGATTGTATATGTTTTGTCAGTATAAACTAAATATTGCATAAGACAGTCAATGAAATTCATTAACCAGATCTGTTTCGTGATCTGTCAGAATTTTTGCATCTGAGACTTCAACAAGGATGCATTTGGTTAAACCTCTTTTCATGTAGCAATTGTAATTGCTTAATCTACCCGTGGCTATACATAGTTCCGGACTGGCAAAAAAACTGTAATGTATATTTGCACAGCCATTCTTTGCATGAATCTGTCCATCACTATCAAAATACAACCATTATTTACCGTGTAAAGCCTCGAATTGGGTTTTATGGCGCAGTTTGCACTCAGTGTTATATGGGTTGTGAGGAAAACAGAGGCAAAAGCTCGAGAGGCATAGAGTAGTTTTCGCCAGCTGACAGAGAATGTGGCTTCTGTTGCCTAAACATCCGATGACCAAGGAAGATGGTGCGTTTTAGTTCTTGGTGTCAGATAACCTAGGAGATGGAATACTCCCAAAAAATTATCTCTCCCCGCTAGAAATAAGCATACAATCGTAACTTTTATCTCACAGATGATTATAAATTTCGTGTTTATGCCGAAGTGAATCATCAGATTTTGAGATGCCGATCTATAGCTGTGTGGTCTATGTCTATGTTGTAGATATTAGTCACAGTTGTTCTTCGCCATTTTTTTCCATATCTTATCCCTTATAAAGTCGGTGAGATATTGGAATTAGCCAAACCAGATGTGTACGAATAAATCTGCATTCAATAGCTTGTCCATTAATTATTGTCAACGTTAACAAGCTAGATTAAAAGCATGTTGACAGAAGCACCAACTGTTTCAATTCGCCATCAAGGGCCTTGCTGTTGTGACCTGTTTGTATTCTCCATCAGTAGATCTAATTCGGAAGTCCTTGACATGACTGTTTTAACAACTAGGGCTTTATTTGCGTTTAAATTGGATTAGATTTGCATGTTAATATTATGCAAATAATGGTCAAATATCTTTATATTAAACGTTAAAATATTCACACTCATCCGTAATTGGTAAGATTTGTCTTCTTCTCTCTTACGTATATTTTGCTTCGTCTACAGGCTACATCATTTGCTTCCTTGTTAATTTGTTTATTTCCTGGTAGTTTTACAGTAGTCGGAAGTCTATTTCGATAGCAGGGTTTGTAATTTTAGCTAATTAATAAATTTATTACGAGACAAAATTCCCCAAAAATTTACCTATTACAGTTTTGCATAGATTAACTGGCGTTTGCTTCTCGATTGCAAGTTATGATTGTATTGACATTGATTTCTCTAGTTAACAGCTCAAGAGGCCGCGACCGATGAAACCATTGAGCGTCTGTGTCTTCGATGTCGTGGACTTGAAGAACAGCTTCGTTTAGACCAGGAAGCAACACAGCATTTTGAGCTGATTGCCTCTATTCAAGAGAAAAAACTGCTCAGCGCCGAGGCTGAATTAGACCGGCTACACGAAGAGATTTGTCAGACAAAAGCCTCTACGATAAAATCGCTGCAGACCTGTGTCTCCTCGGCATCATCATCGTCTGAAGATAGTAAACAACTGAGCGACAACTGTGAGCGTCTTGCTGGTGATGGCGATGAGGAACAAGACAAAGAACAACACAATGATGCCGATAATGTGCGAAAGAATAATGAAGCAATGACCGGACATTTGCCAAATCAGGAAACAGACGCCATCTCGAAAACACACGAAAATGAACTTGCTGTTGACAACAGCCGGAAGTTGTATGACCAAAATGCTGACGAGAATCGCGAAATTGATGCTAAATTGTTTAAAAGAGATAAAGAATTGGTTCAACTGGACAAGTTAAGCTACACTGCCATGGAAACGCGTTTGGAACAAGTTGAATCAATGTATGCGGCTCTAAGGGTGCTTTACCGTGACACATTGCAAAGGTATTAGTTTTTTTCACTTAATCTGTCAAGTTTAAAATTGGTATTAAAATTGAGTCTACGAATCGTATTCGTCACACCATGTGTGGTCTGACTCAACCATGTACAAACAATTAGTCCCGACAAATTTATAATTTAGGCATAAATTATGTTTCAAACTCAATATGCTTTCAGACATATAGGACAGATTTTAAAATGTAGCACTACCTTGGGGATACAGTTCAAAATATGATCAATATAAGCAAGGAGATCAAGCTCATCCTAAACCACTCGGACCCCGCAAATTTCATGCGATTCTCTGTTTTATATATATATATATATTATTTATGACTATATTTTATAGTACACTTCACATTTGCAAAAAAAAAGAAAATTTATCAGATAAAAGAACCGTTTCTTTCTAATTTTCTACTCAAGTATCTATAAACGAACATAAATTTATAGATGTAGATATACTTGAAAGGTAAAAAAAACTGAGAATTTAAACGTGGTGAGAGTGTAAAATATGGGAGCCAGCCAACAACTGCGTGTATCAATGCCAATAAACCAAGTGCGTAAAATATCAGTTTCACGTCAGTGCATGAGAAGGAAGTATTTCCTGCCGTTTTGAGCCTACTACTGTTAATATTAAATTAAATCGAACAATTTTCCATCAAATAACCCGATCTGCATATTTTTTGTGTCATAGCAGTTTTGCGCGGCACTTCGCAGCTATTTTTCAAGAATTGTCCAATTGGTTTGTCCAGATTAAAAAGGCGACGAATATTCTAAAGCAGAAACCTATTTAATGTTTAATCACTATCCAAGGCATTTGATTAAGTCAATTGCTAAAAGGTGAAATCAAAAGAAATATACTTGTTTGCGACCGGAAAAGAAAGTAATTTGCCTAAAAATCCGATTTAAATGGGAGGCTGTTTCCCGCAGACCACAAAAAGGAAATTGATAATGCATTCGCACGCATATTTCAAAGGAGCTAAACTACTAGTGTTATTTAAGGTAATAAATTTGCTTCTACCAGCAACTGGAGAGAAACAACCGTTGCAGTCGACCTCACATCCTGCTTACCAATATACATGTGCCAATTTTTCGCCAACTTACGCAGAGCAATCGACAAGACGATTAATTACTCGAATGAAAGTGCATTGCAATTTAAACACCTGTTTCAAATGGAATGGGGAATATACGCTTTCAATTGCGTAACATATCATTAGAACACTTGACATATTGATTGTCAACTAAGTGTGTGATGTGTTTGGCATTGAAAAAGGGCTCCGTAATTGGAGCCCGAAATATATGCAAAAATCATGATGACAGTGGATTCAAATATTTCGGTACGCAATCCGAAAATCAGGTAAATATCATTAGAACCCCGAACGTACGATCTCCAGATGTGGCATTTAATATAATTACTAAATCCAACAGCACAAATGAGTTAGGCACACATAAAATTCTGTGGAAAATCAAACTGCAGCCTGATTTATGCAAGCAGAAAATATGTTTATGCATTAAGTCTTTACTGGAAGCGATGAAAAAATTGGTTTATTTTACCTTATTTTAGACTCTCCCCACATTTATATATTTTGTTTGTTTTGCTTTCAACACACACACACACACACATATATATATATATATATATATGCATATATATATATGTATATATATATATATCTATATATAACATTATAATGTCCATTGCCTTCAAATATTACACCATATATTTACCTGATTTTCGGATTGCGTACCGAATTGTTTGAATCCACTGTCTTCATGATTTCGCCAATGGCGAAATTTAAACAATTCGGTACGCAATCCGAAAACCAGGTACATAATCTATTTCCTGTCGCGCAGCATGTTTCTTATAAAAGCTTAGTACACACTATATGTTTTATTATGAAAAAATCTAATAAAAAAGGGTACAATGACCATTTATTTTGGAGAATACTCAGCAACAGTTTCCAATCTTTCATTTATTTACTTCATGGGTTTTGTTTTAATTAAGACAGTGGCAACTGGTCTGATTTTCAGTTTTAATTCTATTTCTTGTTGGCGCTCTATTGTGGATTATTTGTGAGTGCATTTTTTGTGTGTGTGTTTGGGTGTAGGAATCATTCGTATTGTATTGCAGATTTTTGTTTGAGATCGGGTCATTCTTGTATGAATGGATTTAGTTTTTTTCTCCACGTGTTGATGGCAAATTGTGGCCATTACGTGATGAGTTTCCATTAATAACAAAACCGCTGTTCTGGATGAATTGCTTTTTCTACATTAGACAACGCTAAGTTTATACTGAAAAAAATTATGCAAATAATGGGGCAGGTTTTATATGAAGATCGCAATCTTGATTTTAATGAAAGTCTTCTATTAGTTGGATACTTACTTTACTGCGGCTGACTCCTTTTGGAGGATAAGCCGGCTCCTGGAATTTCTGGGGAATTTGGTACAAGTGGTGTCCCCTCACCACTCGTATGTTACGTGTACGCATATTATGCTCAATATGCTTATTTCGTCTCGCCTTGTTCTTCAGTTTCATTAGAAACCAATTGAAGATAAACTAGCTGCGCAAACGTCTTCACTAACATTGTTTCTTGAATGGCTGTACAATGCCAGCTTCAAATGTTGAAGTTGCGTGATTCGCTTTCGCGGATTGTTGCTTTTCACAGTCAATTTCGCATAATCCGAATGATCCCCATTTCCAAGTACGCAACGAATTTGTCCTCTTACTGGCGGGGTGTGGATGCGTTCCTTTCTATCGAAGGCTTCATCATCATCCGTGCTAACCTCTGGAAATGAGGTTCGATCTAATCTTCGTTGATTGGAAACTTTTCGATATGTAATTTCCAATATCACAATCAGACCTCTAATCACACACACGTTACAAATTTAAGCAAAATTGGTAACCTTGTTCCGAAACAGTTCTATTTATATTTTAATTTTTAACTCACTAATGGTTCTTACAAAGTATCGTTCTCAGTAACTAAACTCTATATATGCATATGAATGGAGCACATGAAAACACCCACTATATATATATATATATATATATATATATATATATATATATATATATATATCTGTATATATTTATAATTAGGAATACAGAACACATTAATAACAAAGTGGATAAAGGCCATTTATTTCGTGAATACTAATCATCGCTATACAATCATACATTTATATACATTCTGGGTTTTCAATTGATTATGCTAGTGGTAACAAATCTGACTCGTTTTTATTTTTGTATCTTGTTTTAGCTGGTTGGTAAGTGTGTATGCGTTTTTGCTAGTGTGTGTGCGTGTTTGCATGTAAAGGTCTTTCTCGCAGTATTGCAAAGTGATGTCTGAGATCTGGTCATTATTGTTTTGATGGCTTGAGAATTAACCATTTGTGCGCATTGTTCACTGTTACATGTACGAGTGCTATTTTTCCCAGTGTAGTTGATCGTTTCACCTTGTTGCGCAAATTTATATTTTCCACATGGTAACAGCGCCAGTGTGGATTGCAGTGTTGAACGAATTGTTAAATTGGTCGAATTGACTGGGTGCTCCGTTGCCAATATATGATCGGAAATAGCTGATTTTCCTGACGGTGCCAAGCCTTTGTTAATCAATTTCTGTGGCAAATACTGCTGGATTCTGTTTATCAATTGCTTCTACGTACGTCCGATATATATGCTACCGCACATACATGAGAATTTGTAGATTATGATGGATCTGGAGAGAATTGGCAATTGATCTTTGGCATCAAACCTCATGATTCTCTGTGTACTAAATGTCATATTAACTTTAACACTGGGAAGGTTCTCCTTGCACGGCGGCTGAATAGAATAACTAAGGAGAACTTTCCCAGTGTTAAAGTTAATATGACATTTGGTACACAGAGAATCATGAGGTTGGATGCCAAAGATCAAATGCCAATTCTCTCCAGATCCTTCATAGTCTACAAATTCTCATGTATGTGCGGTAGCACATATATCAGACGTACGAAAAAGCAATTGATAAACAGAATCCAGCAGTATTTGCCACAGAAATTGATTTACAAAGGCTTGGCACCGTCAGGAAAATCAGCTATTTCCGATCACATATTGGCAACGGAGCACCCAGTCGATTCGACCAATTTCACAATTCTACATAAAGCAAAATCAGAAAAATTATTATTTGTTTATGAAGCACTTTAT
>JAQBSW010013470.1:0-13892 GCA_029291075.1 Eudiplozoon nipponicum | reverse complement strand
TTTATTTGGATTCAAACCACACATGTTCCATCAAATAATAATATTGGAAAATGTACAATATAAAAAAGATATCACATCACATAAATATGTGCAATTAGTCCAGTGTATATAAGTAAATTGCACTAGTTTTACTGTAAAATATATCAATATCAGAAAGTTCGGTTGTAGAGAATAATAGATCCATCATCAAAAATAGGAAAAATTAAGGTATAATTCGAGTGTAATATTATGCAAAAAAATGAGAACCATGACTACTAATAGATTATATGTATTATTGACTAACATGATGATATAATGCATAACATTTCAATTTTAATAATACAAAACTTGAAAATATAAATCTCAAGAAATTCTGTTTCCGATCACAATTATCCTTATCTTTTATTCAACCATGAGAAAGTATTATCATAATCAAAATAAAAAATATCAGCAGGATTGTAGACTTTTTCTAGTTCAGTAGATAAAAATTTAAAAGATATCTTAGATGGAGGCGTTTCTCTAAGCCCCTTTGGCAATTGATTATAAATTTTGTAGATTTTCGAAAAAGAGAATAACTTGCTCGCAATATTCCCCACCAAAGGAGGAGATATTGCCAAATGTCCAGATCTAGTTCCAACTTCATGGCTCTTTCTTATTGGATTCATATAGGCACCAGTCCACTGGTTCAAATGGAAAACTTTTATGCAATAGCACATCCTCCGAAACCATAAAATTTTGCAGTGATACAAACTGTAATCTAATGTCATATATAGTGCAGGAGATAGGACTAATTTGTTTCACAACTTTTCTTTGTACAGCTTCTATCTTATTGGAAAACCCTTTTTTAATGTATTCCAAGTAGCGACAGCATATTCTAGACTGTTTCTAGTTCAGTAGATAAAAAATTAAAAGACATCTTAGATGGAGGCGTTTCTCTAAGCCCCTTTGGCAATTGATTATAAATTTTGTAGATTTTCGAAAAAGAGAATAACTTGCTCGCAACATTCCCCACCAAAGGAGGAGCTATTGCCAAATGTCCAGATCTACTTCCAACTTCATGGCTCTTTCTTATTGGATTCATATAGGCACCAGTCCACTGGTTCAAATGGAAAACTTTTATGCAATAGCACATCCTCCGAAACCTAAAAGTTTGCTGTGATACAAACTGTAATCTAGTGGCGTATACAGTGCAGGAGATAGGACTAGTTTGTTTCACAACTTTTCTTTGTACAGCTTCTATCTTATTGAACAAACCCTTTTTTAATATGAGGTAGGTAACTGGAAAGGTTGATCGAAATGTCATTGAAACAACGGAATTCGGTTATTTTAAGCTGAATATTTCACATAAAAAATAATATTGAAAAGGGTGAAACAACGTTGTCCAGCACAAATCTTGTAAAATCTAATATAGTCTACTCGTACTTGATGGAGATTTCGACTGCACAATTTCTATGCAATCACAAAAATAACTGCGGTTTTTCCATGTTTATATGTTATTCAGTTAATCGATACTTGATAGCGCGGTTGATTAAAATATTTCGTAAATCATGTTTATGGATTTGGATAGCTTGTTTCATTCTTCTGATGAGTCGTAAAACTGATACAAACTAACGACGGCCGAGCGTACTGGCGCGCTTTGACCTTACAGCTTGTTGAATATTCAACTAGGATAAATTGAATATTTATACAATTCTTTTTGTGAGATGACTAGTCCATTGCTATTAAAAGTACGAACGACACGCAAACCTGGTGATCATCCAATATGCACTTCACAGTGTTTGAATAGCGGAAAAATAAATTTGAAAACCCATAAAAATATTGGTATGTTAGGTTTGAATCAGTAAAAGGAGAAATGTTCGGCAACCCTGCCTCCAAAATATGTGCAATAATAGTAAACGAGGAGAATTTGTCCATTACAACAGCAACAAAATATAAATGAATCTTCGTAAACCAAAGTGCATAATAAGTTTACTTGAAATTTAATATTAATCAGCTGCTTACAATTCAATAAATTGGTTAAGCGAATTAGAATGTCTTAAAATGGATCACTTTGTTATAATACAAAATAATTAATATGTTAACATTAATCAAGAAATATCAGGTTAAAAAATAAGCATGCGCATCTAATAGAAGATAAATTACTGACCTCTTTTTGGATGAAATTAATAAAACTTGTCGTGTCATCAAAACCAGACTCTCTGTACTGCTTTATCATCGTACTACGCAATATTTCTTCCAGTTTATTGATAGCAGTTTCCTTATAAACAAAAAATAATATACAGCAAATGGTTTCTATGACGAACAACAAAGTCAGCACATAGAAATACTTAACATTAAAATAAAAAATAAATACCAATTTTAGAAACTTTCGATTATCTCTTAATGATCCGATAAACCCGGTTAATGAAGTGAAAACTGTTATTGCACCAAATACTATACATATCACGGTAAGGTTAAAAGCCCATTGCAACGGCGTTATCTTATTGCTGTTAATATTGTTTTTTGATTCAATGAAAGCTATTATACCAAAAACCAGTACAAGAGTTCCGAAGGCGGCCCAAATAAAATTGCTAAGACATAGAAAGTATTTAATCCATGGGTTTATGTAATTGATTTTTCCATTGGTTCTTCGGCGATAGACCCTGGTTGCCATTGTTGTAGCAGAGAATTTAAGAAGCAAATTAAAGCTAAATAAATCAGCCTCGAATAGAAAAAAATAAAGAAATAAATCTATCCAAATCCGATAGATAGGCATTCACACATCGTTATACAAAATAAATTGAGTAATATAGCCTATAAACAGATGCAACCCGTTCAAACAAACACTTCTTCAAAAGTAACAAATGAGCGAAGATCCCTGAAAGTAATATATAAAATGTTATCTTAAATTTAAGGATAAATCATAAAAATTTAAAGATATACAATTATTAAAATATTATAAAAATTAGTTAAAAATATTTATGTTTATAACTGCTTGGAAAAATATATAATTCAGGCAAAACAAATAATTTTAAAATAGACATATAACAATACCTATTAAAATTATTCTTATAATGTAGTACTAACGATAATTATATGAAAATGTAAAAATACTGTAAAACACTTAGCTTCAGGTGAAATATGTTACAACGTCACTAAGTCAGTTAGGAGCCAAGATGGCTGAAGATTATTAATGTTGGCCTTGTGTATAGTATTGCATTGACGACAACCAACTATGAATATTGGTCTTAGCAGTGTCTAGAAATACTCCTAGACACCCGAGACCAGCTCTAGTTGACTGGCTGTTGTTTTCTGTTGTGGTGTTGACATCAGTGGTGAGAACTGCGTGAAATCTGAGTAATGTCTTGTAAACGCCCAACTTCAAGTAAATGCCGTACGACGTTACAAACACGGTTAAGGTGCTCTGAATAGAGATTAGTTACTGATATAGGGGCCCTTAAGAGGGCCTTGGCGGCGTTCGCGTAAGTTATATATATGTAAGTTGATGTTCTGTTCCTTGGGTGGACTCTGGTTGTGATTCCTGCTGTTGTTATCATGTGTGTTGAAGTTCTTCATTAATTGGCTCGTCTTGCTGGCTGAAGTGCAACACGGTGAGTCACGAATGTTGCCAATTGTTGGTGAAACAAATCAATATCCAACGTAGGTATTGACAGCCGACAGCACGCACATGTGTAACACGAGGCAGAAAGCAGATATGACCAACTGACTTGAATGGTAAATTACCGTGCTTAAATAGCATGCAATATGTGTACTTGCATACTATTTGTTAAACGTGGTTAAACGTGGTTAAACGGCAATTTGCTTTTTTCTCATTGGTGCAACGTAAATAAATTTGGATTTAATTTACGCAATATGTCAGCGATTGATTTGTGTCGTTACAACACTTTCCTCTCTGAAAAAAAAGGAAAAATATTCCTCTCTGCGAGGCTAGATAAGAAATGCATGACAGAGTTCGAACCAAGTTAAGCAAACATATGATGAACCATAGGTGCTGGGCTTAAATATGCTTGTTGGTTGCTTCAACAATGATATGATGCCAGGTAACCACTAGGAATTGTTTCACAAATTGTTAGCTCTAGTGGACGGTCATAGCACGTGAGGCAAAATAGAGCAGTGTAAGTTTTTGGAACCGCAGCGTGAAGATTTCGAGGTAAATCGCCTCTGAATTTGCCAGGTTTAAGTTTAAACCTAAGCAGGTTGGATCGTTGTCAATGTGTTTGTATACGACCAAAGGAGCTAGAGTGCTCGACGTTGTGGTCATGACATTTGTAGAGTGGTCTTTCTGAAATAGATAAAGTTGAGATATGCATTGAAAGTGGCCTGTACCATGATATGAAGCTGATCACTACTTAGAGTTGCTACACGAAAGCGTTAGCTCTAAGTAGCTGGTCATACAAAAATAGGCAGTGTAATGTCATGTGTGAGAAATACATTATAATGTAAAAATATATACATTAAAATCAAAGGTAAATGCATAAAAATATGTACACGAACTTTGCCTCAGAGATGGCATAATACCAAATAACTGTTCAAAAATGCTACACAATTGTTAGCTAATAACAGCTGGTTATGCCACGTGAGACAAATACGAAAAATAACGTAAGGTTAAAAAATTTTGATAGATAATGTTAATGTTTTTAAAAAATCAATTACGCGTTATACAAAGCAGGATATTGAGATTGTGGGCAGACGGAACCTGAGACGTGTGTAGAAGTGTTGAACGCTCTCAGGATCAGGCGGTTCGATAAACGGTTTCAACCTGTCTATGCTTACTGATGTCGGTGTAGCGCCTTGCATAATGATGAAGTATTTTGGTTGTCTGAGTAAAATCGGGTAAGGACCGCGATACTTTGGTTGTAGTGGTGCAACAGTATTATTGTTGCGAACGAGTACTCTCTTGCAGCTTTGGAGCTGTGGGTGAACGAAGACTGGACGAGGCGTGTGTCTCGGCTGCTGTTCAGATATGTTACCGAAATGAAGTCGAAGGCGGGTAGCTTCGTCTTGTGGGTCATCTTGTGCCGGTAGTAGACGTGGGAGCTGACTAGCCAGGCGTAGATCCATGCCATACAAGAGTTGTGACGCAGACGTTTTAAAGGATTCTCAAGTACGAGAACGCATGGCCAGCAGAACTAAAGGTAGTGCATCGACCCAGTTGCCATTAATGGACGAGGATGCTAAAGCTGCTTTGAGTTTCCTATTAAAATTATAATTGTAATGTAGTATAACGATGATTATATGAAAATGTAAAATACTGTAAAACGCCCGGCTTCAGGTAAATGTCGTACAACGTCACTAAGTCAGTTAGGAGCCAAGATGGCTGAGATTATTAATGTTGGCGGCCCTTATTATTGCTGGTATTGCGTACGACGACAATAACTGTGAATGTTAGTTAGTGTAGCAGTGTCTAGAAATACTCCTAGACACTTGAGACCAGCTCTGGTTGACTGGCTGTTGTTTTTTCTGTTGTGGTGTTGACATCAGTGGTGAGAGACTGCGTGAAATCTGAGTAATGTCTTGTAAACGCCCCGGCTTCAAGTAAATGCCGTACGACGTTACAAACTCGGTTAAGGTGCTCTGAATAGAGATTAGTTACTGATAGGGGGCCCTTAAGAGGGCCTTGGCGGCGTTCGCGTAAGTTATATATATGTAAGTTGATGTTCTGTTCCTTGGGTGGACTCTGGTTGTGGTTCCTGCTGTTGTTATCATGTGTAGACAACTTGGTTGAAGTTCTGCATTAATTTGCTCGTCTTGCTGGCTGAAGTGCAACACGGTGAGTCACGAATGTTGCCAATTGTTGGTGAAACAAATCAATATCCAGCGTAGGTATTGACAGCCGACAGCACGCACATGTGTAACACGAGGCAGAACGCAGATACGACCAACTGATTGCCTGGTAAATTACCGTGCTTAAATAGCATGCAATATGTGTACTTGCATACTATTGGTTAAACGTGGTTAAACGTGGTTAAACGGCAATTTGCTTTTTTCTCATTGGTGCAACGTAAATAAATTTGAATTTAATTTACGCAATATGTCGGCGATTGATTTGTGTCGTTACAACACTTTCCTCTCTGAAAAAAAAGAAAAAAATATTCCTCTCTGCGAGGCTAGATAAGAAATGCATGACAGAGTTCGAACCAAGTTAAGCAAAAATATGATGAACCATAAGTGCTGGGCTTAAATATGCTTGTTGGTTGCTTCAACAATGATATGATGCCAGGTAACCACTAGGAATTGCTACACAAATTGTTAGCTCTAGTGGACGGTCATAGCACGTGAGGCAAAATAGAGCAGTGTAAGTTTTTGAAGCCGCAGCGTGAAGATTTCGAGGTAAATCGCCTCTGAATTTGCCAGGTTTAAGTTAAAAATCTAAGCAGGTTGGATCGTTGTCAATGTGTTTGTATACGACCAAAGGAGCTAGAGTGCTCGACATTGTGGTCATGACATTTGTAGAGTGGTCTTTGTGAAATAGATAAAGTTGAGATATGCATTGAAAGTGGCCTGTACCATGATATGAAACTGATCACTACTTAGTGTTGCTACACGAAAGCCGATTAGCTCTAAGTAGCTGGTCTAATACCAAAATAGGCAGTGTAATGTCATGTGTAAGAAATACATTATAATGTAAAAATATATACATTAAAATCAAAGGTAACTGCATAAAAATATGTAAACGAACATTGCCTCAGAGATGGCATAATACAAAAAACTGTTCTAAAATGCTACACGGTTGTTAGCTAAGAACAGCTGGTTATGCAACTTGAGATAAATGCGAAAAATAATGTAAAGTTAAAAACCTTTATAGTTAGTAATGTTAAAAAATATTAATTACGCGTTATAAAAAGCAGGTTAGATTGTGGGCAGACAGACCTGAGACGTGTGTAGAAGGTTGAACGCTCTCAGGATCAGGTGGTTCAATAAACGGTTTTAACCTGTCTATGCTTACTGATGTCGGTGTAGCGCCTTGCATAATGATGAAGTATTTTGGCTGTTTTAGTAAAATCAGGTAAGGACCGCGATACTTGGGTTGTAGTGGTGCAACAGCATTATTGTTGCGAACGAGTACTCTCTTACAGCTGTGGAGCTGTGGGTGAACGAAGACTGGACGAGGCGTGTGTCTCGGCTGCTGTTCGGACATGTTACCGAAATGAAGTCGAAGGCGGGTAACTTCGTTTTGTGGGTCATCTTGTGCCGGTAGTAGACGTGGGAGCTGACTAGGCAAGCGTAGATCCATGCCATACAAGAGTTGTGACGCAGACGTTTTAATGGATTCACAGGTACGAGACACACTTATTGTAGAACTAAAGGTAGTGCATCGACCCAGTTGCCATTAATGGACGAGGATGCTAAAGCTGCTTTGAGTTTCCTATTAAAATTATAATTGTAATGTAGTATAACGATGATTATATGAAAATGTAAAATACTGTAAAACGCCCGGCTTCAGGTAAATGTCGTACAACGTCACTAAGTCAGTTAGGAGCCAAGATGGCTGAGATTATTAATGTTGGCGGCCCTTATTATTGCTGGTATTGCGTACGACGACAATAACTGTGAATGTTAGTTAGTGTAGCAGTGTCTAGAAATACTCCTAGACACTTGAGACCAGCTCTGGTTGACTGGCTGTTGTTTTTTCTGTTGTGGTGTTGACATCAGTGGTGAGAGACTGCGTGAAATCTGAGTAATGTCTTGTAAACGCCCCGGCTTCAAGTAAATGCCGTACGACGTTACAAACTCGGTTAAGGTGCTCTGAATAGAGATTAATTACTGATATGGGGGCCCTTAAGAGGGCCTTGGCGGCGTTTGCGTAAGTTATATATATGTAAGCTGATGTTCTGTTCCTTGGGTGGACTCTGGTTGTGGTTCCTGCTGTTGTTATCATGTGTGGACAACTTGGTTGAAGTTCTGCATTAATTGGCTCGTCTTGCTGGCTGAAGTGCAACACGGTGAGTCACGAATGTTGCCAATTGTTGGTGAAACAAATCAATATCCAGCGTAGGTATTGACAGCCGACAGCACGCACATGTGTAACACGAGGCAGAACGCAGATACGACCAACTGATTGCATGGTAAATTACCGTGCTTAAATAGCATGCAATATGTGTACTTGCATACTATTGGTTAAACGTGGTTAAACGTGGTTAAACGGCAATTTTGCTTTTTCCTCATTGGTGCAACGTAAATAAATTTGAATTTAATTTACGCAATATGTCGGCGATTGATTTGTGTCGTTACAACACTTTCCTCTCTGAAAATAAAAAGAAAAAAAATATTCCTCTCTGCGAGGCTAGATAAGAAATGCATGACAGAATTCGAACCAAGTTAAGCAAAAATATGATGAACCATAAGTGCTGGGCTTAAATATGCTTGTTGGTTGCTTCAACAATGATATGATGCCAGGTAACCACTAGGAATTGCTACACAAATTGTTAGCTCTAGTGGACGGTCATAGAACGTGAGGCAAAAAAGAGCAGTGTAAGTTTTTGGAGCCGCAGCGTGAAGATTTCGAGGTAAATCGCCTCTGAATTTGCTAGGTTTAAGTTAAAACCTAAGCAGGTTGGATCGTTGTCAATGTGTTTGTATACGACCAAAGGAGCTAGAGTGTTCGACGTTGTGGTCATGACATTTGTAGAGTGGTCTTTGTGAAATAGATAAAGTTGAGATATGCATTGAAAATAGCCTGTACCATGATATGAAGCTGATCACTACTTAGTGTTGCTACACGAAAGCGTTAGCTCTAAGTAGCTTGGTCATACCAAAATAGGCAGTGTAATGTCATGTGTGAGAAATACATTATAATGTAAAAATATATACATTAAAATAAAAGGTAACTGCATAAAAATATGTACACGAACATTGCCTCAGAGATGGCATAATACCAAAAAACTGTTCAAAAATGCTACACAATTGTTAGCTAAGAACAGCTGGTTATGCCACGTGAGACAAATACGAAAATTAACGTAAGGTTAAAAAATTTTATAGTTAATGTTAATGTTTTAAAAAATTAATTACGCGTTATACAAAGCAGGTTATTGAGATTGTGGGCAGACGGAGCCTGAGACGTGTGTAGAAGGTTGAACGCTCTCAGGATCAGGTGGTTCGATAAACGGTTTTAACCTGTCTATGCTTACTGATGTCGGTGTAGCGCCTTGCATAATGATGAAGTATTTTGGCTGTCTTAGTAAAATCGAGTAAGGACCGCGATACTTTGGTTGTAGTGGTGCAACAGCATTATTGTTGCGAACGAGTACTCTCATGCAGCTGTGGAGCTGTGGGTGAACGAAGACTGGACGAGGCGTGTGTCTCGGCTGCTGTTCTGACATGTTACCGAAATGAAGTCGAAGGCGGGTAGCTTCGTTTTGTGGGTCATCTTGTGTCGGTAGTAGACGTGGGAGCTGACTAGGCAGGCGTAGATCCATGCCATACAAGAGTTGTGACGCAGACGTTTTAATGGATTCACGAGTACGGGAACGTATGGCAAGCAGAACTAAATGTAGTGCATCGACCCAGTTGCCATTAATGGACGAGGATGCTAAAGCTGCTTTGAGTTCCCTATGCATTCTCTCTACCATGCCATTAGCTTGGGGATGGTAGGCAGTCATCTGGCGTAAGATGCATCCCATGTACCGCAAGGTGGTTTTGAAACGATCAGATGAGAAGCAAGTGCCTCTGTTCGTGATGACCTCATTTGGAACACCATAATTCGATATCCATGCAGAGATAAAACCGTTAGTTACTTCGTCTGCAGAAATGGTGCCAAGAGGTAATGCCGCAGGCCACCGTGTAAATCTATCGATCATAGTTAGAAGGTAGCTGAAACCTTGAACCTTTGTCAGATGAACTATGTCGATGTGGACGATGGCTAGGCGAGAAGTAGACCGAAAATGTTGCAACTTAGAACGAGCGTGTCGTGTGATCTTGTTTTTCTGACAAATTGCACACTCTGAGACCCATCGTTTAACATTCTGCCTAAGTCTGTGACCCCAGAAACGATCTGTAAGAAGTCGGACAGTCGCTTGGCTTCCTGGGTGAGAAATTGAGTGAATTGAATCGAAAACTTTTCTCTGAAGGCTGGTCGGCAGAACTGGCTTGTTGGGCTGCGTACCCGTGAAGTAAACAATTGGTAAGCCTTCCCACAGACGGCATATGAACTTGGTTGGGTGACGGGCTATTGATCTTTGAATGTGAATGTCACCGCGTTGTTCAGTTTGCAGGAGAGTTGGCGTTAGTGCAGGTTCACTGAGTGCCACGGAGTTGACAGTGAATGGTGACGGCGAAGGTGGTTGTAGAGACGTCTGGCCTGGACAGGGCATCTGCAATGAAGTTCTGTTTGCCCTTGACGTGAAAGACGTCAAATTGCCATTCGCTTAGACGAGAAAGCTGTCTTTCCACTCTGGCAGGATACTTGGCGATAGATGAAGTTGCGTTTCGAAGTGTGCTAACTAGTGGTGCATGATCTGTGAAAACAATAAATCTGCTACTGCCAATGATGCTGATAAAATGGCGCACTGCGTCGTGGATGGCGAGAAGTTCTCGGCCAAAAGTGTCGTACCTCGTTTCCACTGGTTGGAGAGTACGCGAGTAGAAACTGATAGGCTTCCGAACTCCGTCGATCTCTTGTTCCAAAGTGGTTCCAATAGCGAATTCAGAAGCATCTGTCGTGAGTAGAAATGGCTTTTCGAAATCTGGATGCGTTAGCATTGTGGCATTTGCTAATGAGTTGATGGCAAGTCGAAGTAATTCCTCGTCTTCGGATGACCAAGCAATGATGGAATTCTTACTAAGTCGTTTTCGGTTCCGCAGGTGCCTGCACAAAGGATAAAGTTGTTTTGAAAGTCCTGGAAGGAACTTGCGATAATAGTTTAGTACTCCCAGGATTTTCTGCAAATCGCTTGATTGAATTCGTCTTTGACGGCAACGGTTGAATACCTTGGGCCGTGATACGATGCCCTAAGAAGTCGACGAATGAAGTTGCAATCTGAGTCTTGTCACAGTTGATCTTGAGTCCGTGGTTGGATAAGCGTGAGAGGACATTTCGTAGATGTTTCGTATGAGATTCTAGATCTGGACTGAATACCATAATGTCATCGAGATATGACATATAATAAGCAGTGTCGTCGCGAAGTATGTTGTCTATGAATCTTTGAAATGTCTGAGTAGCACACTAAGTCCAAAAGGCATGTAAAGATATTCAAAAAGGCCAAATGGAGTGATGACTGCAGTTTTCTGGATATCCTCTGGTGCTACCGGTATGTGATGGTACGCTTGTCTGAGGTCAATCACTGAAAAGAAATTGCTGCCGTTGAGTTTTTCAAGTAAAGTGTTAATATTTGGAATAGGATATGCATCAGATTTTATCACTGAATTTAGCTTACGGTAGTCTCCACAGGCTCTGTACGATCCGTTTAATTTTGAGACTAAGTGCAGTGGTGACGCCCATGAACTTATTGATGGTCTGATGATTCCCTCTTCCAAAAGCCTTGAGAATTCTTCTTGGGCAGCTTTCAGCTTAGCAGGAGCCAGTGGTCGCTTCTTAAGTGCAATAGGTTTTCCTTCTGTGACGATATGATGCATCGTGTTGGAGACTCGTAGCTCTGACTTGTTAAGATCGAAAAGCGATTTGTATTTTCGAAGAGCTGCTGATATCTCTGCTGAATGATGCACTGGGGTTGGCTGAATGACCTGTAATTCCAAACGCTCGGAGGCAAGTGTCCAAAAAGCTTTGTTCGAGTCCGGTGGAGGGGTCTATGATCTTTTGATTTGCAAGATCAACAATGAGCCGAAATTTTAGAAGGAAATCAAGGCCTATTATATTATGTGAGACTTTGGTAATGATGAAGTTGTGGGAAAATTCACGTCGTAGACCTATGTTGAGTGTGCGGTATTGGCAGCTATAAGTTGGTATGGGCTCGCCTGTAGCTGCTGCGAGAAGAACGCCTAGCGACATCTCGGCCATTGAATCACCTTTGAGAACTGAGACTGCCGCACCTGTGTCTACGATGTACTCTTCGCCAGTTTGAAATCAAGAAGGTGCAGAAGTTCGTTTGGCTGTTTGGCCGGGTCATGCAAACAAGTAGGCTGGTGATTGCGACTGGCATTGTCTGTTTGGTTCTCTATGTGAAAAATTCGGCGTGGACGAAAAGAGTGGACAGGGATGTCGGATTGTAGTTGGCTTCTTCCCTGTAGCGCCGTTGATGCCGTTGGTGTGCAGAAAGTACGGTCTTCTACTTCCTGCGCCAGACGTTTCCCGATACTGATGCACCCTTGTGCCAGCGGTCTGTTGTCCTCTCCGTCAGCTGTGGAAATTGACACTCATTCGGAAATTCTTCGAAACGACAAAGACAAACTTGGCAAGCATAAAAAACTTCTGGTGGTTATGACACCAGTTCTTTGGGGCTTATTTATTAAATGATTGCGGAGATCTCGATCGCCGCCTACCATTATAATTTGACTTGGAAACGAATTTTTGTCGAGCATTCACATGATTTATCTCCGATTTGGTAATGGCCAATCCTTCTAGAACTTTGGCCATGTTCGCCACTGTTCTATCTAAAGAGGAGATTCTATCATCTTGCGGGGGTGAAGAAAAGGATGATGGATTCACTTTTGGTTCCAAAACCCTATATTCTAACTCACATCTCTCAGATAAGTCATCTATAGAGAGAGGGTTGGGGAGCTGTCTGGCAAAGAGTTTTAATGTTTGGGGAAGATTGTTAATAAAAACAACCTTAGCCTCATGGTCAGAAATGTTGGTTTTATACCAACGTTTTCGTAATTCCCTCAATATTTCGATGGGGCCAAGATTTGGCATGTCTAACTGCGCATATTTGTTTATTATCTGCTCAGTTTCCGGGGGTCCACAGCAAGGATTCGACCTCGTTTTGGAGGCCCAAAATGGGATTTGGTAGCTTCCTAATGGCCTCAAGCTATAGGATAAATCCGTCGCTGCAATTCTGAAGGTAGTTTAGCGAAAACGTTCGACAGTTTTTGATGACTGTCATAATCTAGGAAACGGGGAGGATGCGGAGTCTGCGCGCATGAAGAATAGCTCGCTATCTCCATCCCAAACAGGAACATCAATATCCAAAATTGGACCTGACATTCTAACAATCTTACAGCGATCTTACAAAGCATAAATTTATAAGCAGGATGAAATGAATAAAACGACTTTGAACAAAACGCTTACAAAATCTGCTTCCACAGTTAAAACAAAATCTGTTTCCGCAGTTGCATCTGACGTGATGAGAACAAAACACATATGAAATTAGTTCTTTCAGAAAATCACAAGTCAAATTTCTGCACTTTCGTACAATAAATAATGTTCTTTCAAAACATTAAAATCAAAAATCTGCGTACACATCTCATTTTGGCACACGAGATCACAAATGTGTACAGTTTAGTACGTAAGTGAAAAAATTTGAAAAAAACACCTTCCATAAAAAAATTCCTAACAGAAAATTGCCCACAAGACCTCGACTTTAGAAAGATTCACAACCAGAGTAAAACTTGGTATATGCTTATATAAATCTAATAAATGAAAAAGAAAGACAGTCGATTGTCTTTATTTCAAAAGTTTTGTGATTTGCAAATAATTCAAGAAAAACAGTACTATTCTCAGTATCCTGGCGCGGTCGCCAATTTGTAAAACGCCCGGCTTCAAGTAAATGGCGCACGACGTCACAAAATCAGTTAAGGGCCAAGATGGCCGATATTGGTACTGTTTGGGGGCTTTATTATGGCCGGTATTTCGTTCTTTGGCAAATAATGGGAATATATTAGTGTAGCCGTGTCTAGAAATACTCATATTCAGTTGAAACCAGCTCAGGTTGTCTGGCTGATGTTCCTTCTGTTTTAGCGTTGACATCAGTGGCGAGAGACTGTGTGAAGGCCGAGTAATGTCTCGCTGAAGATCTGCA
>JAQBSW010013469.1:0-13893 GCA_029291075.1 Eudiplozoon nipponicum | reverse complement strand
GCCTACCATTATAATTTGACTTGGAAACGAATTTTGGTCGAGAATTCACTTGATTTATCTCAGATTTGGTAATGGCCAATCCTTCTAGAACTTTGGCCATGTTCGCCACTGTTCTCTCTAAAGAGGAGATTCTATCATCTTGCGGGGGTGAAGAAAAGGATGATGGATTCACTTTGGGTTCCAAAACCCTATATTCTAACTCACATCTCTCAGATAAGTCATCTATAGAGAGAGTGTTGGGGAGCTGTCTGGCAAAGAGTTTTAATGTTTGGGGAAGATTGTTAATAAAAACAACCTTAGCCTCATGGTCAGAAATGTTGGTTTTATACCAACGTTTCCGTAATTCCCTCAGTATTTCGATGGGGCCAAGATTTGGCATATCTAACTGCGCATATTTGTTTATTATCTGCTCAGTTTCCGTGGGTCCAAGCAAGGATTCTACCTCGTTTTGTAGGCCCAAAATGGGATTAGGTAGCTTCCTAATGGCCTCAAGCTTAGGATAAATCCGTCGCTGCAATTCAGAAGGTAGTTTAGCAAAAACCTTCGACAGTTTTTGATGACTGTCATAATCAGGAAACGGGGAGAAAGCGGAGTCTACGCGCATAAAAATAGCTCACTATCTCCATCCCAAACAGGAACATCAATATCTAAAATTGGACCTGACATTTTAACCATCTTACGGGATCTTAAAAGCATAAATTAAAAGCAATATGAAAATATATAAATATACTTTAACGAAACGCTTACCCACAAACAGCTTCCACAGTTGAATAAGAGCAGAACAAAAAAGTCACTGTTTCCAAAAATCCGAAGTTGAGTTGTTGAGTACGTACGGTGCCGTTTTGTACGTAGAAAAGATGAACAAAGGCCCCGTTGGCCTTTGATGCCGATGTATTATTATTATCCCCACAAATCCACGAATATATACCCAACAGATTTCCCAGAAAACCACGATCAGGGTAAAGAAAACACAAATGTCAATCTATTATTATTATATCCCCCCAACACAAACCACGAATATATATATATATATATACCCAAAAATTCACAGATGACCACGATCACGGTAGATAAAACGCAAATCTTAATCGATTTTTATCCCAAATAGATGAAAAAGGAAGTCAATTTTATTTATACCAAAAAAATCAGAACAATAATCAATATCCTGGCGCGGTCGCCAATTTTGTAAACGCCCCGGCTTCAAGTAAATGCCGTACGACGTTACAAACTCGGTTAAGGTGCTCTGAATAGAGATTAGTTACTGATATGGGGGCCCTTAAGAGGGCCTTGGCGGCGTTCGCGTAAGTTATATATATGTAAGTTGATCTACTGTTCCTTGGGTGGACTCTGGTTGTGGTTCCTGCTGTTGTTATCACAAGTGGATAACTTGGTTGAAGTTCTGCATTAATTGGCTCGTCTTGCTGGCTGAAGTGCAACACGGTGAGTCACGAATGTTGCCAATTGTTGGTGAAACAAATCAATATCCAGCGTAGGTATTGACAGCCGACAGCACGCACATGTGTAACACGAGGCAGAAAGCAGATATGACCAACTGACTTGCATGGTAAATTACCGTGCTTAAATAGCATGCAATATGTGTACTTGCATACTATTGGTTAAACGTGGTTAAACGTGGTTAAACGGCAATTTGCTTTTTTCTCATTGGTGCAACGTAAATAAATTTGAATTTAATTTACGCAATATGTCGGCGATTGATTTGTGTCGTTACAGGTTGTTATCCAATGTTTATTTCAAACTAATTTAGGCAGTTGCTTTTGTTTAATATTAACTCAAAAAGCTGAAATCTTCCTCTTTATTGTAGAAGTGACTAATTTTCTTCAAACTGTCTGCATAGGATTTAGCCAAATTTATTTTATTGATTAATAAATCAATTGGGCTGTAATTGTATCGTAAGATTTTTGTGATTTGTTGGTGTTAGTAGTTGTTTTGGTCTGACCATCAAAATTAAATAGCAAATTTCTGAAAATCTTTTCATCATTTAACAATTTATTCTTAAATTTATCAATGGGTTTATTTATTGTGCAATTCATATTTTAATTTTTGTATGTTTTAACCATATTCTGACTTATTTACATACTCCGCAAATGATCTATCTATTTAATGTTAGGAACATTTTACAACTATTGTTCAGTTAGAAATATATGTTGCCAAATAAAACATATTTAACACCAATCTTATTATTATATTACTGTTTTCTAGTTATATTATTATTATTATTATTATTATTATTATTATTATTATTATTATTATTATACATATATTATTATTATTTGATACTATTACTATTATTTTGTAATCATAATTACTACTTTTATTTTTGTATTGATATTATTATTATTATATATATTATTAATACATATTATACATATATATACATATTATATATATATTACATACATAAGCATATTATGAAAAAAACAAAGTTTGGCTATCAAATGAAATTTGCTGTCTCGTTGTCTTTTTAATTTACATTTCAAGGACACAGATTCATTTTTAATTTTTTTAAAGTTCAAATTAAATTTGGCCAAGCTACTCGATAAGTTCTGCAGATTTTTTCAAAGACAGTTTCGCTTTATTCGATTTTGTTTCAGCAATAAACATTTAACTTCGTAATTTTTCGTTAAACGTACTCGAGTTTTTTATTATATTGACTTAAATAAGTTTGATGTGTTACATTCCTACGTAAATTGCAAAGAATATTAATCTTTCAATGTCTAATTTTATTTATTTAAACATTGAGATGGCAAGTTCATCCAGCTCTAAGACATTCACACTTGTCACACTACAATTTTCCTTCAACTTAAACAGTAGTAACTGTATTACTTTCTTACTGATTGGCGTGCACTGAAAACCAGTCACTGTAAATTTTCTCTAACGTCAAAATTTCGAAGGATTGCGAACTTGTTTTTCCAAGAGATATTTCAAGCAGTTCTAATTTACACGCTAGACGACCAACCGTAGGGCGTTTCGTAATGCCATACATATTAATTTATTCCTATATATCAAAAGAACAATCTATAAGGTTAGCATCATTGCTATTTATCTAAAGGTTGATTAGTGTTGTTATGACAGTTAATGGAGCCTCGTGTTCATTGTCAGATTTTATGCTTCTGCCATATTTCATAATTCGTATATTGTGTCTTCTCACATTTTGCACTAGTTAATATGGTCAAGGCCACTGAACAACTCACAGCAAGTAGTTAGAGGGTACTAATTTTTAAACATTCAATTTGTTGTTTCACTCTCTACGGATGTTTTTATTGAATTTTTCTGCTTGATGTTAAAAATGATAATTTGACGAACTTTTGTAGCATATTTGGGTTATTTATTCACTTTGTTTAGAACAACATTGAAGTCGTTTACACTCCTCAATTTCAGATTTATTATTATATTGTGCTCATACATTAAAGGAAACAAAATACATTTTATTTTCTGAAAAAAAACTATTTCAATTCTACGAGTTTCTATGTTAAAAATAAAGAAAAATTTGTTTGAAAGTCACGTACGATTTTTGGCTTTTTGCCATAATAAAGTTAATAATAATAATAATAATAATAATAATAATAATAATAATAATAATAATAATAATATAATTATTATTAAGACGAATAAGAGGAATGACATTAATTTTATTTGTTATTCTTTTTTTGAATGTCGCGTAAGATTTTTGGCATTTTTCAAAATAATAAGTATAATAAAATTATTAATAATAATAATATTATTAAAAATAATAAGACTAAGATGAACTAAGATATGATAATTATTAAAAGCAATATCGTTAACCGATATTTAAAATAAAAGATATTTGATTAATTTCTCAAAATGAATTATTATGATCAAATAATTCTGATTGAAATATCAGAACACGGATTTGTTCATATCTGCTTAATTAATCAACGTAATCGATATAAAAAATAAATTATCTCGGCTTGATTGGTAAAGACATTAACCAGATGAACACTGGGACTGATGCAAATAAAAATGTTCACAATGTGAGAAAAAACTGCTTGTACTCAAACTTTACTTTGTTCTTAACCATACAATATGGTTACTTAGTTGTATAGTGTACTCATATCTCCTTTTAGACACAATCGAGTCCCAGTCATTTTGCAAAATTTTAAAGTCTCTTTTGACATCTGATATTATCAGCAGGTTAACATTCTCCGATATCTATCGTTTATTTTCCGCGTTTTGACTGCGTATTTATTTTTTTAAAACTAGCTTTTAACACAAATTTCGCAGTATAAAATAAGCATTGCATGATGTGGAAAAGGAAATTCGTCAAGTCGACGGGTTTACAACTTACTGGGTACTCTCCACGTACTATCCAGAATTTGAGGCGGACAGGGCTCAGTGGTTATAGCACCATATTCCGCAGCAGATTTTCCCAGATTCAAGCCCTGTCCGCGGCAATTTCTGGACAGTTTAAGAAGAGTTACCAACTTGGATGAAATTGGTCTACTGGAGGAATTTCCCATTGTGCATCATACGGTGCTTGGTTTATATTAAAAATGTATGCCCATAATGGGACTGGTGTTTATATCAAAATCGCAACATTGATGTAATTAATTAAAGCTATTTCAAAACACATTTTATTAACTAAGGCTAATTACAGAATAAAGTATAAATAGCAAAGCCTGATATTATAGAAAAATCACTACGGAAACCGACCAAAATTCAGAAAAGCATGCAATTTTTAAATAATAAATTAAAGAACGTAATGCATAAGTGTGTGTAAATACGACAGCACAATCTTATTTTGTTTAAAGAAAATGTTTTATGATGTTACTTATTAATGTTATTGATACAAACTGTTACATTTTAAATCGATTTTGTTTTTGAAATATCATTTTCATGATGTAAAACTTATGCATTTAATTTTTGAAGAGTGCTGTGCATATCCATATAAATTTCATACCAGTCTTCTCGGTATTGTCAACTTTATACATTCACAAATCCTATTTTTTAAATTATTTGACTTCATGGTCGTACTCCAAATACTGAATTATTATTATTTATTTATTATTATTATGATTATTATTATTATTATTATTATATTATTATTATTATATACATATTATTAGTAGTAGTAGTAGTAGTAGTAGTAGTAGTAGTAGTAGTAGTAGTAGTAGTAATATTATTACTATTTTGATGAGATAGTTTGGCTATTTTGATTTGTATAATACCTATGTATCAAAAGCTTTTAATTAAATCCGAATTGGAGTATTGGCTGTTATGATTGAAGTGTGTAACATGATAGAAATCATGTTTGCATCATTTGGATACTTTTACTGTTCTGTGCAATATCGAAGTTAGTACAATTTTATATTTGGTGTAAAATTAATTAACATTTCCCATTTGAATTTTGCTGTAATATGTTTAAAATGTATTATATCTCATGATAGGACATTCGCAATTTCTGTCTTTTTATGCAGCAAGATTGGAACCAACTGAAGCCCAAATTTGATGGCGGCTTTATTTGTGAAGTTTTCAAATTTTATGTATTTATTTTAAATGCAAAAAATAATTTTTATTTCACGCTTCGCCATTGAGATTTGCTATAATTATGCTTTGGCATGTAAATTTATTATAAATTTGTTTAGCAAGCTGCTGCTTCTTTTTTTAGATTTCCATCTTTTAAACGGAAAGCAAAAAATTATGCCAATCGTAAAATTTCTGTCTCGTTTAGTGATAATGCGCATTGACAGTAAATTTTTCCCTAATTTTAAGTTCTCTATAAACTGGCTTGAAGCTTAATAAACTACGCCCGATTGCACAAATAAACTGGGGTTAAACATTCGTTGATGGATAGTCATTATATTTTGTGCAAATGCTGAGGTGCAACGTGATTAGTTTTTGTCTCAAACTCGCAAACGTAATTTAATGAAATGAATACAGGTTGTTTTGCTCGTTTATCGAGCCATGAAAATATTCTCTTCTGTGAAATATATGACATATAGTATTCATGCTGTGTCTGCATTAATTGCAGCTTTGCCTAACCCAGTATTTGGCTGAAAGCTGAATCATTAATTTACCCGCAGGGTTAACGCTTATTAATTGAAATTTGACCTGTGGGAGATTTCGCTATCGAATTGGACCGCAGATAAGGCAGATTGCCTCCGAATGACCTTAAATTGCGTTAATTGCTAGATATTTTTTATTGTCCTCCTGAAGACAGACAGGTATATGCAGAATAGTGAATAATATCAATAATGCATAGTTGTAGGAGAAAACCTGTATTCGACATATTCTGCCAATATATGCCAGTTAGACAACGTTTCTCTAATAAATTTGCATAAAATTAATTATTTTTATATATTGTCAGGACAAACCAAAAAATCAATTGGAGCATATGCGCAAAACAGTTTTATTCACCTGCTTATTTCTGGGAAGCATTTCATTGTTTATCATTTCTTGCATAGAATTTGTGATATAAAATTATTAAATCTTATTTAGATATGAGCATTGCTGGATAAAGAACTTTTAATTGTGCGAGCATTTTATTGAATAAACTACATCAGATTCGTAATCACGTTTTCTACCCTACACCATTCTGTCAAGGTTTATTTCATTGTTAGGCTTTAATTTGAATTAAGTTAATTTTAAATCAATTTAACTTCCAAAAACATTATTATTCATGTGGAATAAAATACCGATTTCAAACTTTTTCGGAGATACTTCATTGAAATGAAAAATAATTTTCCCTTAAATTTAATGGAAGAAGCAATTTAAGTCCAATAATGTCATTGCTCTTTATTTCGGCATCATTTAACCCCGTGGCATTTTGTCTGTCTTATAATAACAAATCGGGGCCGGCTAGATGGAACTTTAATTCGAAATGGACTGTAATGTGCGGCTTTCGTGCCTCAGTGGATGTGTTCTATGATTCTGAACCAAATGTTCCTAGGTACCAAATCAGGCCGTGGAAATTTTAATTCTTGCTAATTTTTGTCCAATATGGACGAGATAGTTCTAGCTGACGAATTACATATTTCCGTCTACTTAAATATTTATTTTCCTCCAACCAAAATCATTTACACGTAAACTCTGCAATATCGGCTGCGCAATTTCTTTTCAGTTATAAACATAGCATTTTGCAGCTTTGGTCACACGTATGACTTATACCATAAAACTAACATTAACTGTGCCTTTTCTACACTATACAATTCTTAGTTTATACTGGCATATGTAAGTAATTAATGGGTCAGGTGTTTATATCAAGACCGCAACCTTGATTATAATAACTGTGCAAGTGGTTTATGATATATTCAAGATCAAGTTTAAAAACTTAGGAAACAACCAATCCTCTTCGATTCAACCAATCGCAGAATATTGCTAAACTACTGTCAATGTTGCGTGCTGACGTGTCTCAACATTTCGACAACAAAGCGTCTAACAGGGATTAAATTACAATGCATATATTATTTATAATGTTTCATAAATATCTTATGTATTAAGGATTACCTCTCGTTAGTTTTTTTCCTCCTTGCTTTGATGCCAACTATGAAATGTCAAAATGCGTCGGCTCGTAGCACTGAATTTAGTTTAACTCTGTTACGCCAACGATTAAATACTACAGTATTGGTGGTTATGTGAAGGTCGCAAACATGATTATTTGAAATTGTTACCACAAACCCGCGCGATCAATGATTGTTCAATTGCATAACTTATATAGGTGTTGCGAAATCGGACAAACAGTTTATGTTCGTGACTGCCTAGAAATTGTGCAGCCGACATTTCCAGTCAAGTTCAATGTATGCAAGACTGCTAGATGTGAGAGTTGCATATCTAAATTTGATTTCCATATATATTCAATGCGGTTTGATCCTCGATAGTCAGTTTGCCGCCGTACTCTGATGATGATCATGGAAGGTCGAAACGCGTCAGTTCGTTGCGGCAGGCGGTAGTTTTGTTATGTTATTCGTCGACTGGTTAGATACAAAGGGATTGCTGATTACTTCAAGCTCGCAAACTTGATTTAAATGAATAGATACTACACTTTAAATAGTTGCTAAAAAGAATTGATTCACACAAATCTGAGTAGTTCACAGTTGACTAGGAAAGCAGGACTGATAACGGCTGACGATAATCGGCACCACAGAGAAAAATAGAAAAACGCCTTAATAGTGCCATTTGTTGTCGAAGTGTTAAGTCCTATTGATGAAAATTAGTGAACTCGTAAATTTGATGTTTGATGAAAATTAATCTAAAATTCATTAGTGACAGACAGAAGATTTTATAAACCAGCTACATAAACAAGTTTATTTGCCAGCAATGACAAACGTTTCAAATATTTCTTTAAATCATGCTTGCAAGCTGGAAAATCATGGTTGCGATCTTGATATAAACACCTAACCCATTATTAACATTAATTTGTCAGTATAAATCAAGCATTGTATAGTGTAGAAAAGGCAATTCATCCAGTAGACCGGTTTCGTCCTAAACATTTTTCTACACGATACAGCGACTGGTTTATACTGAAAGATGTACGTACATAATGGGTCAAGTGTGTATATCAAGATTGCAACCTTGATAAGAAGTAATTTTTATCATCGCGGACGCAACCAATGTTCATTTAATTGAATAAATGTTCAATTCTATACCACTTCCCCGTGTAGTTGGTGTCTGTTCTATTATGACAGGTTGGAAATAGTTAGTTGGAGCTTCAGGTCTACAGTTTTGCTATATAGGTTCCACTTTAAGAAAAGGTTAACCAAGAAACATTAGTTATTATAAGACTGAAATTTGTGTATAATGTGAAGCAGGGTGGCTTAGTGGTTAGAGCAACAAATTCTAGTGTAGATGTTTCCAGCTTCGATCCCTGTCTGTGGGAAATACTGGACAGTAAGTGATGAGTTCCCAATAAGGACGAAACATATCTACTGGAAGAATTGCTCTTTCTGTACTATACAATGATTGTTTTATAATGACAAATATATATATATATATATATATATATATATATATATATATATATATATATATAACTGCTCATAAACTAACACCATTTAATAATTTTGCTTGCTTCATGTGGTTTTCATCAAAATGTGGCTATAACACGAAAATTCTTTTTTACATATAGTAGTATATGTCTTCCTTCAACCTGCTTAGATTACGTTAACAATATTCATAGATAGTTCTATAACAGATATAAACTTATATATATTCAAATGTTGCCGGTAGAATGAAATTTTGAATAAGGCAGAAAGTGAAATTTATCTGAAAGACCTATTTGCTTTTTGTTTTGTTCTTTCCAGTGATAGATGAAATTGTGGGTCCCGGGAATTTAACCTGGGAGCATTTAGTTCAGAGCGGTAAAAATTATCCTCTACTTCACTGAAATCGTGCTTTACGTAGGATTCATTATTTTATACCAATTTATGCATTTTTATCAGTCTTTTCTTCAGATGGCTCTTAGATGTGAGCGTTTTCCACTTATTATCCCCGATCTTTCATTATAGAACGGACACCATATTATCTATAAAAAATGCTAATAAATCAAAATGTAATGAAAGAAATCGGTTGGAAATATGTTATTGGTATAAAATAGCACAACATATGAAAGAAAATTGAATTAGTCTATTAGACCGGATTTTTTTATTAATGGGTATTCAATAGAAGTGACACAGATTTAAACCTAGACTCATTTGACTCAGTGGTGCGCAAATTATCTCATGTGCCACGAAAGTTCTGCAGTGTATGCAATTTTAATTTAAATACTAACTAAGGATATTTAGTCAGTCTTTGCTTCAGTTTTATTGTCTTGGGTATCGCCTTTGATATTAAGTTCAAACTAGCCATCCTTGATTTGTCATTTTTATTTACACATCATGCCTCCTAGGAAACTAATATCGAATTGAATTAGATATACGCAACTATATTAGGATAACGCTTTGTGACAAAATTTAGGTTTATATTTCTTAGTTATATACTTGTACTTACACAAGATTGTAAATAACCCTCATTTCTTAGACAGGTTTTATACTTATTGGACACTCTTCAGTATAAGCCAGAATAACTGCGGTCGGGAATAAGATCCGGTATCATCTCTATCAAAATTGTTGTACTCCTACTTTGCGAACGAGAGGCCACATTACATGTAACCTACATTATTTAACAAAACAAATCATTGTCAAGTCCATTTTTCAAGAAGATCCTCTTGCGTATTATTCGGACCTAAGGATATAATAAGCCAGCACGGATCTGTCATTCAATGACAAACTAAACTCCATTTGGGAGAGTGTTATGTTATTAAATTATTATAAAATGATTTGATCGCGTCTGTTTTTGGCATGAATGAAACTCTGCACAAGGCTTTTAATGCAATTCATCAATAAGGCAATTTAGTCCACATTGTACATTTCTCAAAAGTAACAAGAATTGCTGCGGCAGGAAATACAACTCGGGACAACTTTGTTCAGAGTTATGCAATTAATCTTCTATATCTTGGAGGTCGTATATTAATTTCCAAAAAATATGTTATTTCGCCAGTCTACCTATCCGAACAATACTGTTGACATTGTGATTTGACATACAAACACTCATATATATATATATATATATATATATATATATATATATATATATATATATAAGGCAAAAGCATCATATGTAACTTGGGCAATAAAATTGAATCAAGTACAATGACTAGATTTTTCTTTTAATTCAAGCAGTTAGTATAAATAAAAACTAAGATTCGTAGCAATATTTGATTATATTATATATATGTTACGTGTTAAAACTGCATAAAATTGGAGACGTTGATCAACTCGTAGCCTAGCTTCATACTTAATGGACGCTCTTCATAACAAAACTGAATTAGTGGGGTTGGAGATAAAACCCTGGAACATTTCTATCAAACTTATTCGACTGATACACGACACCTATGATATCATGCATTATATGCAATTCACTTTATTATTCCGTCATATATATTTTTCCTAATCTGTCCTACTTCAAGAACTTTGTTTACCATTTTCGAACTAGAGCTGTAAATAATCATTATAAGACCGGCACTAATCTATCTCGTCAAGTGGCATGGGATTAATATATACATTACAGAATTAACATATATCTTTTTCAGTATAAACTGAAAAAGCTTGTGAAATTAAATGTTACAGGAACGCTTGCCTACGTATTGAGCACTCCCTCGTGGTATCGTGGATTGCTACAACACAGGGTTATTTTCGAGAGTAATTGACTGTCATAGAACTGAACGTTTAGTAACAAAATCTGTGAGTTGCACGAAAGTTTTAGTATTATTCCAAAAATTGCGTTTTGTTCTGCCTTTGTCTCATTTCTATCCCCGGGGCTACCGCTTTCGTCTCAGTGTACCAAATTCCAGCCCCAATCCGTCATCATAAGACGCACACCATGACAAAAGGGAAATGGCAGTTGAATTTAAGTTTAATTCAGAAATATTATTAAATACATTGTTTGTATACGAACGTATGTGTTTAATTTTTTGAATCCAAAATGCAGGACAATATACTGTATTAATAAAAATTCAATGGTGTGTACACTTTTTGGTAGCTGACATTTAAATCTTTATTAATTTTTACTATCTTGGTATGTCTTCCTAAAAAACGAATGTAAATATTCATTACCCGAAATAATGCATTTATTTTCTTTCCTATACGTTGCATTTTACTGCCTATTCGTACGCGTCTACATTGGTTCGCGCCAATCATTATAGTACAATCTCTCAAGTGCTACGAATGCATATTCTGCAAACGACCATTCAGCAATCTTGTCCTAAAAACGTGTTCTGAAGGACAGACATGCTTGGTAAGTTAGTGATAATATTATTATTATTATTAATAATAATAATAATAATAATAATAATAATAATAATAATAATAATAATAATAATAATAATAATAATAATAATAATAATAATAATAATAATAATAATAATAATAATAATAATTGCAATAAGATAACAACACAAATAACTATATAATCAATAATAACAGCATTAATAATTAGAAATATTAATGCAATTAACCTATTTAAACAGCTTTCTTTCTAAAAATATTTCGGCTTAATTATCTAGCTTTCAAATGTTAAACAGATAGTACAAATCAGATAATTTTGCCGCAATCTTAACAATGGATTTATTAAAAAATATAGACATTTAACTGTTCTATTTCTTTTATCATATGTTGAAAACCATGCTAAAAATTGCCGGGTAGTGGTTGATATTTTAACTACTGACCTTAATTTGATGCGTATGTAAAGGAATTTTCTAAATTGCAGGAATAATATATTTTGATTTAAATACTACAAAGACTAATCGTATCAACTGTGCATAACGTCATCTAAGTAATATTTTTAGCTTTATAATATCTAAATTTGTACGATGTTATTGCATAAGACATTTTGCCACATTTTTATATTCTGCATGCAGAACTAAATTAGAATATAGAGGTCGAAAACTAACAACAGTAATTTAAAAGTGATATTTTAATGTACCATTTAAGTATAAATGGTTATTCCAGGTAGTTTAGCATATGTTGGACAAAGGAAATGCTACATGCCGCAGAATATTTACTACATCCCGAGTTCATTATTTTTGCGTGAATGCAGCCAATTTAATTTGTTCAAAATTTAAAAATTCTACGGTATATTGACAGAATTGTTTACCATAAAGGATAAATTATAAACCTTCTTTTTCAGTTTAGTTTTCAATTCTACGTCTTGTGCTGTTTATACAGACAGTACAACTGTTATATATTTAGTTGAACAATGTGATACCTGATATAGATTCAGGCCAGAGTTTATCGATGTTCTGGAGTAACAGGTGTTCAGAAATAGTTGTAACTCTAAATTTTGGTGAACTTTAGCGTACACTGAAAACCCTTGTGTTGGTACCATAGTGTTGGTATCAGTTACTCAAACAATAGCCATAGTGTTTGTACCCTTTACAGGCTTGGCATATATTATATATAGTGAGTTGGCTTTAATATCGTATTGTCAAAGACTTTATATGAAGTTAGCATCACTGCTGCAGGTCTACATATTTGCATAGGAAATTATACCGTCCTATTTTCCCATATTACTCACCAAAATAGATCGTGGGTAAAGTTTGTAATAATGGCTCTCTCTGATGAGTCGCCATTAAGCCCGAAACGTATGTGCACGAGATTGTACGTTCCGTTCATGCACTCTTTGGTTTATTCTTGTGGTCATATTTGAACTAAATTGATACTAAGTGCGCAACAAATATTACACAATTGAATACTATGAATAAGTACTATAACATTGACAAAATAATTCATTAAAGGTGAGATTTAGAAAAAATAGTAAATATAGGTCTGTTTCATAAAATGCTTTTATAATAAGGTTTTGCTTCATTTTTCGAATTATATCTTAATTTTTATTGCTAAGACACATACATATAAATACTGTTTGTTGCGAAGAGCTAATATATATGCAAGTATGTATTAGGTTTTGCGTACCTAGTAACAAATTAGTTCAGTTATGACCAGAAGGATAAACCAAAGGCAGCATGAACGGAAAGTATAATCTCATGCAAATTCGTTTCGTGCTTACTGACGACTCATCAGTAGGAGCCGGTATTACGCCCTTTAACCACTATATATTGGGTAGAAGAATGTGGAATAATAGGACGGTACAATCTCCTAGACGAATGTGTAAACCTGTAATAGTGAAGCTAACATAATCTAAAGTCAATGACAATGCGACTTCAACGCTAACTCACACTATAAAATATATATACCGAGTCTGTAAAGGATACTACCACTATGGCTATAAACCGAGTCTGTAAAGGATACTAACACTATAGCTATTGTGTTAGTAATTGATACCTTTTTGAAATCGATGGGTACCGTATACTAACACTATGGTTTC
>JAQBSW010013468.1:0-13894 GCA_029291075.1 Eudiplozoon nipponicum | reverse complement strand
GTGAAGCTAACATAATCTAAAGTCAACGATAATACGACTTCAATGTTAACTCACACTATATAATATATATACCGAGTCTGTAAAGGATACTAACACTATGGCTATTGTGTTAGTAACTGATACCTTTTTTAACTCGATGAGTACTGGATACTAACACTATGGTTTCCTTGTCGGTACATGATACCATCCTGATGGATATAAATTTATGCTAAAGTTCACCCAAATTGAGAATTACAACAATTTCCGAACACCTGTTACTCCAGTTAAACCATACACTCTGGCCTTCATCGATATCAGTTATCACATTTCGTGGTAAGCATGACATCATTCAATTCAATATATTACAGTTAAATACTGTTTATTGCGAAGACCTAATATATATGCAAGTATGTATTAGGTTTTGCGAACCTAGTAACAAATTAGTTCAGTTGTGACCAGAAGGATAAACCAAAGGCAGCATGAACTGAAAGTATAATCTCATGCACATTCGTTTCGTGCTTACTGGCGACTCATCAGTAGGAGCCGGCAGTACGCCCTTTAACCACTATATATTTGGTAGAAGAATGTGGAATAATAGGACGGTACAATCTCCTAGACGAATGGGTAAACCTGTAATAGTGAAGCTAACATAATCTGAAGTCAACGACAATACGACTTCAATGCTAACTCACACTATATAATATATATACTTAGTCTGTAAAGGATACTAACACTATGGCCACAAAGCCAGCGCAACCTATCACCCTATAACGATGAGCTCGACACCAACACCATGGCTCGAGCTCGATACATGATACCAACCTGATGGATATAAATTTATGCCAAAGTTCACCCAAATTGAGAATTACAACAATTTCCGAACACCTGTTACTCCAGTTAAACCATACACTCTGGCCTTCATCGATATCAGTTATCACATTTCGCGGTAAGCACGACATCATTCAATTCAATATATTACAGTTAAATACTGTTTGTTGCGAAGAACTAATATATATGCCAGTATGTATTAGGTTTTACGAACCTAGTAACAAATTAGTTCAGTTGTGACCAGAAGGATAAACCAAAGGCAGCATGAACGGTAAGTATAATCTCATGCAAATTCGTTTGGTGCTTACTGGCGACTCATCAGTAGGAGCCGGTATTACGCCCTTTAACCACTATATATTTGGTAGAAGAATGTGGAATAATAGGACGGTACAATCTCCTAGACGAATATGTAAACCTGTAATAGTGAAGCTAACATAATCTAAAGTCAACGACAATGCGACTTCAATGCTAACTCACACTATATAATATATATACCGAGTCTGTAAAGGATACTAACACTATGGCTATTGTGTTAGTAACTGATACCTTTTTTGAAATCGATGAGTACCGGATACTAACACTATGGTTTCCGAGTCGGTACATGATACCAACCTGATGGATATAAATTTATGCTAAAGTTCACCCAAATTGAGAATTACAACCATTTCCGAACACCTGTTACTCCAGTTAAACCATACACTCTGGCCTTCATCGATATCAGTTATCACATTTCGCGGTAAGCATGACATCATTCAATTCAATATATTACAGTTAAATACTGTTTGTTGCGAAGAATTAATATATATGCAAGTATGTATTAGGTTTTGCGAACCTAGTAACAAATTAGTTCAGTTGTGACCAGAAGGACAAACCAACGGCAGCATGAACGGAAAGTATGACCATTCAATATCTGCTCGCAGCGTACCGGCTTAATCTTCATCAGTGGTTTGCACACGCCCAATCCTCACTATATATTTGGTCAAAGAATGTGGAATAATAGAACGGTACAATCTCCTAGACGAATGTGTGAACCTGCAATAGTGAAGCTAACATCATCTAAAGTCAACGACAATGCGACTTCAATGCTAACTCACACTATATAATATATATACGGAGTCTGTAAAGGATACTAACACTATGGCTATTGTGTTAGTAACTGATACCTTTTTTGAAATCGATGAGTACCGGATACTAACACTATGGTTTCCGAGTCGGTACATAATACCAACCTGATGGATATAAATTTATGCTAAAGTTCACCCAAATTGAGAATTACAATAATTTCCGAATACCTATTACTTCTATTAAACCATACACTCTGGCCTTCATTGATATCAGTTATCACATTTCGCGGTAAGCATGACATCATCCAATTCAATATATTACAGTAAAATACTGTTTTGTTGCGAAGAACTAATATATATGCAAGTATTTATTAGGTTTTGCGAACCTAGTAACAAATTAGTTCAGTTGTGACCAGAAGGATAAACCAAAGGCAGCATGAACGGAAAGTATAATCTCATGCACATTCGTTTCGTGCTTACTGGCGACTCATCAGTAGGAGCCGGTATTACGCCCTTTAACCACTATATATTTGGTAGAAGAATGTGGAATAATAGGACGGTACAATCTCCTAGACGAATGTGTAAACCTGTAATAGTGAAGCTAACATAATCTAAAGTCAACGACAATACGACTTCAATGCTAACTCACACTATATAATATATACACCGAGTCTGTAAAGGATACTAACACTATGGCCATTGTGTTAGTAACTGATACCTTTTTTGAAATCGATGAGTACCGGATAATAACACTATGGTTTCCGAGTCTGTACATGATACTAACCTGATGGATATAAATTTATGCTAAAGTTCACCCAAATTGAGAATTACAACAATTTCCGAACACCTGTTACTCCAGTTAAACCATACACTGGCCTTCATCGATATCAGTTATCACATTTCGCGGTAAGCATGACATCATTCAATTCAATATATTACAGTTAAATACTGTTTGTTGCGAAGACTTAATATATATGCAAGTATGTATTAGGTTTTGCGAACCTAGTAACAAATTAGTACAGCATGAACGGAAAGTATAATCTCATGCACATTCGTTTCGTGCTTACTGGCGACTCATCAGTAGGAGCCGGTATTACGCCCTTTAACCACAATATATTTGGTAGAAGAATGTGGAATAATAGGACGGTACAATCTCCTAGACGAATGTGTAAACCTGTAATAGTGAAGCTAACGTAATCTAAAGTCTACGACAATGCGACTTCAATGTTAACTCATTCTATATAATTTATATACCGAGTTCGTAAAGGATACTAACACTATGGCTATTGTGTTAGTAACTGATACCTTTTAAATTCTATGAGATACAATAGAGCTTCCGAAAGTCGGTACGATACCATCCGATGGATATAAATTTATGCCAAAAGTTCCAAATTGAGAATTTACAACACCGAAACACCCGCTACCTAGTTAAACCATACACTTGGTATTTCAATGATACTTCAAGTTATCACATTTCGCGGTAAGCATGACATCATTCAATTCAATATATTACAGTTAAAGGATTGCTTGTTATGAAGTAACTGAATATATATGTAAAGTATGTATTAGGTTTTGCGAACCTAGTAAAAATCGTTCAGTTGCACTGTGAAGGATGTAAACCAAAGACAGCAAGAACGAAAAGTATAATCTCATTCACATTCACAGGTGCCTTGCCATTGGCGGACTCATCAATATGAGCCGGTATTACGCCCTAACACCATATGGCTTGGTAGAAGAATGTGGAATAATAGGACGGTACTATCTCCTAGACGAATGTGCTAACCTGTAATAGTGAAGCTAACATAATCTAAAGTCAACGACAATACGACTTCAATGCTAACTCATACTATATAATATATATATACCGAGTCTGTAAAGGATACTAACACTATGGCCATTGTGTTAGTAACTGATACCTTTTTTTGAAATCGATGAGTACCGGATACTAACACTATGGTTTCCGAGTCGGTACATGCTACCAACATGATGGATATAAATTTATGCTAAAGTTCACCCAAATTGAGAATTACAACTATTTCCGAACACCTGTTACTCCAGTTAAACCATGCACTCTGGCCTTCATCGCTATCAGTTATCACATTTCGCGGTAAGCATGACATCATTCAATTCAATATATTACAATTACATACTGTTTGTTGCGAAGAGCTAATATATATGCAAGCATGTATTAGGTTTTGCGAACCTAGTAACAAATTAGTTCAGTTGTGACCAGAAGGATAAACCAAAGGCAGCATGAACGAAAGTATAATCTCATGCACATTCATTTCGTTCTTACTGGCGACTCATCAGTAGGAGCCGGTATTATGCCCTTTAACCACTATATATTTGGTAGAAGAATGTGAAATAATAGGACGGTACAATCTCCTAGACGAATGTGTAAACCTGTAATAGTGAAGCTAACATAATCTGAAGTCAACGACAATACGATTTCAATGCTACCTCACACTATATAATATATATACCGAGTCTGTAAAGGATACTAACACTATAGCTATTGTGTTGGTAACTGATACCTTTTAAATCGATGAGTACCGGATACTAACACTATGGTTTCCGAGTCGGTACATGATATCAACCTGATGGATATAAATTTATGCTAAAGTTCACCCAAATTGAGAATTACAACAATTTCCGAACACCTGTTACTCCAGTTAAACCATACACACTGGCCTTCATTGATATCAATTATCACATTTCGCAGTAAGCATGACATCATTCAATTCAATATATTACAGTTAAATACTGTTTTTTGCGAAGAACTAATATATATGCAAGTATGTATTAGGTTTTGCGAACCTAGTAACAAATTAGTTCAGTTGTGACCAGAAGGATAAACCAAAGACAGTATGAACGGAAAGTATAATCTCATGCACATTCGTTTCGTGCTTACTGGCGACTCATCAGTAGGAGCCGGTATTACGCCCTTTAACCACCATATATTTGGTAGAAGAATATGGAATAATAGGACGCTACAATCTCCTAGACGAATGTGTGAACCTGTAATAGTGAAGCTAACATAATCTAAAGTCAACGACAATACGACTTCAATGCTAACTCACACCATATAATATATATACCGAGTCTGTAAAGGATACTAACACTATGGCTATTGTGTTAGTAACTGATACCTTTTTTGAAATCGATGAGTACCGGATACTAACACTATGGTTTTCGAGTCGGTACATGATACCAACCTGATGGATATAAATTTATGCTAAAGTTCACCCAAATTGAGAATTACAACAATTTCCGAACACCTGTTACTCCAGTTAAACCATACACTCTGGCCTTCATCGATATCAGTTATCACATTTCGCGGTAAGCATGACATCATTCAATTCAACATACTACAGTTAAATACTGTTTGTTGCGAAGAGCTAATATATATGCAAGTATGTATTAGGTTTTGCGAAACTAGTAAAAAAATTAGTTCAGATGTGACCAGAAGGATAAACCAAAGGCAGCATGAACGGAAAGTATAATCTCATGCACATTCGTTTCGTGCTTACTGGCGACTCATCAGTAAGAGCCGGTATTACGCCCTTTAACCACTATATATTTGGTAGAAGAATGTGGAATAATAGGACGGTACAATCTCCGAAACGAATGTGTTAACCTGTAATAGTGAAGCTAACATAATCTAAAGTCAACGACAATACGACTTCAATGCTAACCCACACTATATAATATATATACCGAGTCTGTAAAGGATACTAACACTATGGCTATTCTGTTAGTAACTGATACCTTTTGAAATGGATGAGTACCGGATACTAACACTATGGTTTCCGAGTCGGTACATGATACCAACCTGATGGATATAACTTTATGCTAAAGTTCAACCAATTTGAGAATTACAACAATTTCCGAACACATGTTACTCCAGTTAAACCATACACTCTGGCCTTCATCGATATCAGTTATCACATTTCGCGGTAAGCATGTCATCATTCAATTCAATATATTACAGTTAAATACTGTTTGTTGCGAAGAACTAATATATATGCAAGTATGTATTAGGTTTTGCGAACCTAGTAACAAATTAGTTCAGTTGTGACTAGAAGGATAAACCAAAGGCAGCATGAACGGAAAGTATAATCTCATGCACATTCGTTTCGTACTTACTGGCGACTCATCAGTAGGAGCCGGTATTACGCCCTTTAACCACTATATATTTGGTAGAAGAATGTGGAATAATAGGACGGTACAATTTCCTAGACGAGTGTGTAAACCTGTAATAGTGAATCTAACATAATCTAAAGTCAACGACAAAACGACTTCAATGCTAACTCACACTATATAATATATATACCGAGTCTGTAAAGGATACTAACACTATGGCTATTGTGTTAGTAACTGATACCTTTTTTATATCAATGAGTGCCGGATACTAAACTTATGGTTTCCGAATCGGTACATGATACAAACCTGATGGATAAAAATTTATGCTAAAGTTCACCCAAATTGAGAATTACAACAATTTCCGAACACCTGTTACTCCAGTTAAACCATACACTCTGGCCTTCATCGATATCAGTTATCACATTTCGCAGTAAGCATGACATCATTCAGTTCAATATATTACAGTTAAATACTGTTTGTTGCGAAGAACTAATATATATGCAAGTATGTATTAGGTTTTGCGAACCTAGTAACAAATTAGTTCAGCTGTGACCAGAAGGATAAACCGAAGACAGCACGAACGGAAAGTATAATCTCATGCACATTCGTTTCGTGCTTACTGGCGACTCATCAGTAGGAGCCGGTATTACGCCCTTTAACCACTATATATTTGGTAGAAGAATGTGGGAAAATAGGACGGTACAATCTCCTAGACGAATGTGTAAACCTGTAATAGTGAAGCTAACATAATTTGAAGTCAACGACAATACGACTTCAATGCTAACTCACACTATATAATATATATACCGAGTCTGTAAAGGATACTAACACTAAGGCTTTTGTGTTAGTAACTGATACCTTTTTCAAATCGATGAGTACCGGATACTAACACTATTGTTTCCGAGTCGGTACATGATACCAACCTGATGGATATTAGTTTTTGCTAAAGTTCACCAAATTGGGAATTACAATAATTTCCGAACACCTGTTACTCCAGTTAAACCATACACGCTGGCTTTCATCGATATCAGTTATCACATTTCGCGGTAAGCATGACATCATTCAATTCAATATATTACAGCTAAATACTGTTTGTTGCGAAGAACTAATATATATGCAAGTATGTATTAGGTTTTGCGAACCTAGTAACAAATTAGTTCAGTTGTGAACAGAAGGATAAACCAAAAGCAGCATGAACGGAAAGTATAATCTCATGCACATTCGTTTCGTGCTTACTGGCGACTCATCAGTAGGAGCCGGTATTACGCTCTTAACCACTATATATATGGTAGAAGAATGTGGAATAATAGGACGGTAAAATCTCCTAGACGAATGTGTAAACCTGTAATAGTGAAGCTTACATAATCTAACTTCAACGACAATACGACTTCAACGTTAACTCACACTATATAATATATATACCGAGTCTGTAAAGGATACTAACACTATGGCTATTGTGTTAGTAACTGATACCTTTTTTAAATTGATGAGTACCGGATACAAACACTATGGTTTCCGAGTCGGTACATGATACCAACCTGATGGATATAAACTTATGCTAAAGTTCACCCAAATTGAGAATTACAACAATTTCCGAACACCTGTTACTCCAGTAAAATCATACACTCTGGCCTTCATCGATATCAGTTATCATATTTCGCGGTAAGCATGACATCATTCAATTCAATATATTACAGTTAAATACTGTTTGTTGCGAAGAACTAATATATATGCAAGTATGTATTAGGTTTTGCGAACCTAGTAACAAATTAGTTCAGTTGTGACCAGAAGGATAAACCAAAGGCAGCATGAACGGAAGGTATAATCTCATTCAAATTCGTTTCGTGCTTACTGGCGACTCATCAGTAGGAGCCGGTATTACGCCCCTTAACCACTATATATTTTAGTCAAGAATGTGGAATAATAGGACGGTACAATCTCCTAGACGAATGTGTAAACCTGTAATAGTGAAACTTACATAATCTAAAGTCAACGACAATACGACTTCAATGCTAACTCACACTATTTAATATATATACCGAGTCTGTAAAGGATACTAACACTATGGCTATTGTGTTAGTAACTGATACCTTTTTTGAAATCGATGAGTATCGGATACTAACACTACGGTTTCCGAGTCGGTACATGATACCATCCTGATGGATATAAATTTATGCTAAAATTCACCAAAATTAAGAATTACAACAATTTCCGAACACCTGTTACTCCAGTTAAACCATACACTCTGGCCTTCATCGATATCAGTTATCACATTTTGCGGTAAGCATGACATCATTCAATTCAATATATTACAGTTAAATACTGTTTGTTGCGAAGAACTAATATATATGCAAGTATGTATTGGGTTTTGCGAACCTAGTAACAAATTAGTTCAGTTGTGACCAGAAGGATAAACCAAGGGCAGCATGAACGGAAAGTATAATCTCATGCACATTCGTTTCGTGCTTACTGGCGACTCATCAGTAGGAGCCGGTATTACGCCCTTTAGCCACTATATAATCTGGTAGAAGAATGTGGAATAATAGGACGGTACAATCTCCTAGACGAATGTGTAAACCTGTAATAGTGAAGCTAACATAATCTAAAGTCAACGACAAAACGACTTCAATGCTAACTCACACTATATAATATATATACCGAGTCTGTAAAGGATACTAACACTATGGCTATTGTGTTAGTAACTGATACCTTTTTGAAATCGATGAGTACCGGATACTAACACTATGGCTTCCGAGTCGGTACATGATACCAACCTGATGGATATAAATTTATGCTAAAGTTCACCCAAATTGAGAATTACACCAATTTCCGAACACCTGTTACTCCAGTTAAACCATACACTCTGGCCTTCATTGATATCAGTTATCACATTTCGCGGTAAGCATGACATCATTCAGTTCAATATATTACAGTTAAATACTGTTTGTTGCGAAGAACTAATATATATGCAAGTATGAATTAGGTTTTATGAACCTAGTAACAAATTAGTTCAGTTGTGACCAGAAGGATAAACCAAAGGCAGCATGAATGGAAAATATAATCTCATTCACAATCGTTTCGTGCTTACTGGCGACTCATCATTAGGAGCCGGTATTACGCCCTTTAACCACTATATATTTGGTAGAAAAATGTGGAATAATAGGATGGTACAATCTCCTAGACGAATGTGTAAACCTGTAATAGTGAAGCTAACATAATCTAAAGGCAACGACAATACGACTTCAATGCTATTTCACACTATATAATATATATAACGAGACTGTAAAGGACACTAAAACTATGGCTTTTGCATTAGTAACTGACACCGTTTTTAAATCGATGAGTACCGGATACTAACACTATGGTTTCCGAGTCGGTACATGATACCAACCTGATGGATATAAATTTATGCTAAAGTTCACCCAAATTGAGAATTATAACAATTTCCGAACACCTGTTACTCCAGTTAAACCATACACTCTGGCCTTCATCGATATCAGTTATCACATTTCGCGGTAAGCATGAAATCATTCAATTCAATATACAACAGTTAAATACTGTTTGTTGTGAAGAACTAATATATGTGCAAGTATGTATTAGGTTTTGCGAACCTAGTAACAAATTAGTTCAGTTGAGACCAGAAGGATAAACCAAAGGCAGCATGAACGGAAAGTATAATCTCATGCACATTCGCTTCGTGCTTACTGGCGACTCATCAGTAGGAGCCGGTATTACGCCCCTTAACCACTATATATTTGGGTGAAGAATGTGGGATAATAGGATGGTACAATCTCCCAGACGAATGTGTGAACCTGCAATAGTGAAGCTAACATCATATAGTTTACGACAATGCGAATTCAACGCTAACTCAAACTATATAATACATATACCGAGTCTGTAAAGGATACTAACACTATGGCTATTGTGTTAGTAACTGATACCCTTTTGAAATCGATGAGTACCGGATACTAACACTATGGTTTCCGAGTCGGTACACGATACCAACCTGATGGATATAAATTTATGCTAAAGTTCACCCAAATTGAGAATTACAACAATTTCCGAACACCTGTTACTCCAGTTAAACCATACACTCTGGCCTTCATCGATATCAGTTATCAAATTTCGCGGTAAGTATGACATCATTCAATTCAATATATTACAGTTAAATACTGTTTGTTGCGAAGAACTAATATATATGCAAGTATGTATTAGGGTTTGCGAACCTAGTAACAAATTAGTTCAGTTGTGACCAGAAGGATAAACCAAAGGCAGCATGAACGGAAAGTATAATCTCATGCACATTCGTTTCGTGCTCACTGGCGACTCATCAGTAGGAGCCGGTATAACGCCCTTTAACCACTATATAAATTTTCAGAAGAATGTGGAATAATAGGACGGTACAATCTCCTAGACGAATGTGTAAACCTGTAATAGTGAAGCTAACATAATCTGAAGTCAACGACACTACGACTTCAATGCTAACTCACACTATATAATATATATACCGAGTCTGTAAAGGATACTAACACTATGGCTATTGTGTCAGTAACTGATACCTTTTTGAAATCGATGAGTACCGGATACTAACACTATGGTTTCCGAGTCGGTACATGATACCAACCTGATGGATATAAATTTATGCTAAAGTTCACCCAAATTGAGAATTACAACAATTTCCGAACACCTGTTACTCCAGTTAAACCATACACTCTGGCCTCATCGATATCAGTTATCACATTTCGCGGTAAGCATGACATCATTCAATTCAATATATTACAGTTAAATACTGTTTGTTGCGAAGAACTAATATATATGTAAGTATGTATTAGGTTTTGCGAACCTAGTAACAAATTAGTTCAGTTGTGACCAGAAGGATAAACCAAAGGTAGTATGAACGGAAAGTATAATCTCATGCACATTCGTTTCGTGCTTACTGGCGACTCATCAGTAGGAGCCGGTATTACGCCTTTAACCACTATATATTTGGTAGAAGAATGTGGAATAATAGGACGGTAGAATCTCCTACACGAATGTGTAAACCTGTATTAGTGAAGCTAAAATAATCTAAAGTCAACGACAATACGACTTCAATGCTAACTCACACTATATAATATATACACCGAGTCTGTAAAGGATACTAACACTATGGCTATTGTGTTAGTAACTGATACCATTTTTTGAAATCGATTAGAACCGGATACTAACACAATGGTTTTCGAGTCGGTACATTATACCAACCTGATGGATATAAATTTATGCTAATGTTCACCCAAATTGAGAATTACAACAATTTCCGAACACCTGTTACTCCAGTTAAACCATACACTCTGGCCTCCATCGATATCAGTTATAACATTTCGCGGTAAGCATGACATCATTCAATACAATATATTACAGTTAAATACAGTTTGTTGCGATGAACTAATATATATGCAAGTATGTATTAGGTTTTGCGAACCTAGTAACAAATTAGTTCAGTTGTGACCAGAAGGATAAACCAAAGGCAGCAGGAACGGAAAGTATAATCTCATGCACATTCGTTTCGTGCTTACTGGCGACTCATCAGTAGGAGCCGGTATTACGCTCTTTAACCACTATATATTTGGTAGAAGAATGTGGAATAATAGGACGGTACAATCTCCTAGACGAATGTGTAAACCTGTAATAGTGAAGCTAACATAATCTAATGTCAACGACAATACGACTTTAATGCTAACTCACACTATATAATATATATACCGAGTCCGTAAAGGATACTAACACTATGGCTATTGTGTTAGTAACTGATACCTTTTTTGAAATCGATGAGTACCGGATACCAACACTATGATTTCCGAGTCGGTACATGATACCAACCTGATGGATATAAATTTATGCTAAAGTTCACCCAAAATGAGAATTACAACAATTTCCGAACACCCGTTACTCCAGTTAAACCGTACACTCTGGCCTTCATCGACATCAGTTATCACATTTCGCGGTAAGCATGACATCATTCAATTCAATATATTACAGTTAAATACTGTTTGTTGCGACGAACTAATATATATGCCAGTATGTATTAGGCTCTGCGAACCTAGTAACAAATTAGTTCAGTTGTGACCAGAAGGATAAACCAAAAGGCAGCATGAACGGAAAGTATAATCTCATGCACATTCGTTTCGTGCTTACTGGCGACTCATCAGTAGGAGCCGGTATTACGCCCTTTAACCACTATATATTCGGTAGAAGAATGTGGAATAATAGGACGGTACAATCTCCTAGACGAATGTGTAAACCTGTAATAGTGAAGCTAACATAATCTGAAGTCAACGACAATACGACTTCAATGCTAACTCACACTATATAATATATATACCGAGTCTGTAAAGGATACTAACACAATGACTGCACCTAGTTAGATAAAATAGAATTTGTGTTTATCTCAAGCTCGCAACTTATATTAAAGCTAATTTTGTTACTTTCGACTTAATTAATGGTTGTCGAATTTTATTACTTGAATGCGGGAAGAGAAAGCAGCAAAACTGTTATGCTGTTGTACCGTCCTATTATTCAACATTCCTCACCCAAATATATAGGTGCTAAACATCGTAATACCGGCTCCTACTGATGAGTCGTCAGTAAGCACGAAACGAATGTGCATGAGATTATATTTTCCGTTCATGCTGTCTTTGGTTTATCGTTCTGGTCACAACTAAACTAATTTTTTACTAGGTTCGCAACACATAATACATACTTGCATATATATTAGTTCTTCGCAATAAACAGTGTTTAACTGTAATATATTGAATTGAATGATTTCATGCTTACCGCGAAATGTGATAACTGATATCGATCAATGCCAGAGTGTATGAGTTAACTGGAGTAACAGGTGTTCAGAAATAGTTGTAGTTCTCAATTTTTGTGAACTATAGCATAAATTGATATCCATCAGTTTGGTACCATGTACCTTTTCGGTACAATAAAGTTTGCATCGGTTACTAACACAATAGCCATAGTGTTAGTATCCTTTACAGACTCGGTATATATATTTTTGTGTGAGTTAGCGTTGAAGTCACATTGTCGTTGACTTTAGATTATGTTAGCTTCACTATTGCAGGTTTTCACATTCGTCTAGGAGATTGTACCGTCATATTATTCCACATTCTTCCACCAAATATATAGTGGTTAACAAGCGTAATACCGGCTCCTACTGATGAGTCGCCAGTAAGCACGAAACGAATGTGCATGAGTTTATACTTTCCGTTCATGCTGCCTTTGGTTTATCCTTCTGGTCACAAATGAACTAATTTGTTACTAGGTTCGAAACACCTATTACATACTTGTTATGCTAATAGTTGGCTAAAAGTAAAATATTTTTGCGAAACTGGATTAATCAAATTACCTGATCTGTGTTGTGACTAACACACGAAGTTATCCAGCTGCCGATAAAGGCAGCTGATATATTTTGTAGTCTAACACATTGTAAACATAATCACAATACAAATCGGGTGTATTTCCGAATGCTTTTAAAGCAAGAAATGAAAAGGTATTATGCATTGCAGAGACTGACAGTGTAAAGTCCTCGCCTTGATTTAAAATGTTAATATAAATTTATGCATAGAATTAGTATAAATTGGAACATTGCTGGCGTTCGTGTGTGTTTTGTTGCGTATTTATGTGTATAATTTAAGCGTGCACCTTATCTGGATGATCCATTTAACGTTTACATTTCGATGCTTGGTACAGAATAGCTTCTTCAGTCAACAAACACATCAGCAAAAATAATAATGTTTCCAAAGCAGTTAAGAAATTCCGTTGACTATGGTCCATTAGGTATATGGTTATATACCTTGCCCGATTGCTAACTTGGCCATAATGATGTTGTAGCGAGGTTT
>JAQBSW010013467.1:0-13900 GCA_029291075.1 Eudiplozoon nipponicum | reverse complement strand
TAAATACTCTTTCTTTCCTCTGAGCATCGGAAGTAGAGGAAGATGGTCTGTGTAGATCTTGAACTTTCGGCCATCCAGATAGGTGTGGAAGTGTAGGATCGACCGGTAGATTGCGAGTAACTCTATTCCTAATGTATCATATCGCGTCTCGCGAGGTTGTAGTTTTTGCGAATAGAAAGCGATAGGTTGGTGTATGCCATTGATGGACTGTTGAAGTACTGCGCCTATGGCAACGTCGGATGCGTCAGTTATCAATTCAAAAGGTTGAGACCAATCAGGAGAATGTAGCATGGTCGCTTTGCATAAGGCCCTTTTGGCATCCTCGTAAGCCTGCATGTCGTCCACGTTGAGCTGAATCAGTTGTGATTTCTTGACAAAACGGCTTTCTGGCACGAGATATTTGTGAAGAGGTGCCAGAATCTTGGCAAGGCAGGGTACAAATCGAGAATAGTAGTTCATCTTGCCCAAGAATCGTCGTAATGCTCGAACGGTGGTTGGAGGCTGTAGATCTTGAATAGCACGAACCTTAGCAGGTATAGGTGTCATGCCATTTTCGGAAATTTGATGACCGAGGAATTCAATTGATTGCTGTGCAAAGACGCATTTGTTGCCATGAAGTCGGAGGCCATAGTCTGCTAGACGTGTGAGTAGAATATCAATATGCTGTATATGTTCGGACATTGAGTTGGAGAATACCAGGATGTCGTCTAAATATGGAATTACAAATGGTAGACCATCTAGTATTTCGTCCATAACGCGTTGGAAGGTTTGCGAGGCATTCTTGAGACCGAAAGGCATATAGTGATATTCGTGAGTGCCACCTCCAGTGAATCTGAGTGCAGTATATGATACGGAGTCTTTGTCCATCGGTACTTGATAGTAGGCTTTCACTAGGTCAAGTTTTGAATACACAGCATGACCAATAGCAGATCTGAGTAGGTCAGCTGGATTTGGCAGGATGTACGAATCAGACTGTGTGCAAGAATTGAGAATACGATAATCCCCGCACACCCTGAATGTCTGGTTCACTCTTTGGTACTACTACCACAGGCGACGCAAAAGGTGAGCTGGATCGTGTACAGATGCCTTGTTGACGTAGTGTGGCGAATTCTAGCTCGGCAGCCTTATGTTTGTGTGGTGCCAATGGACGTGCTCGTGGAGGATGAGGAAGTGATTTAGACAAGATGATACGATGGGCTGTGATGGCACGCTTCCTCTTGAGATCGGGCATGAAGGAGATAGGTTTGAAAATTTCTTCATGATGTTTCAGAACATCGTCCAGTTGCGGTACGTGAGGAACTGAAGGAATTAACTGTATGGATGAGACTGCTTCGGCACGAGTCGTATGTTTTAACGCTGATGAAAGCAATTGATTTTCTGCATTGCGTATCTCTCGTGTTCTTGGACGAATGGTAAGGTCGAAGTGTTCGAGAATGTCACGTCCAATGATGTTTCTTGTCGTATTGGCAATGAAACATTTTTTTGAGTTGGAGAACAAGACTGTATGTACTAGTACCCCAATCGTCGCTATAATGGAGCCATTGGCACAGGTCAGATAACTGCTGTCGACTGGGTGGGTAGGTTCGAAATAATTGTGGCGTAGTAAGCTCACAACTGATCCTGTGTCTATGAGAAATAATTCGCCAGATGTTGCGTCACGGATGAGAAAGATGTTGATAGTGGTATCTGACGATGAGACTGTTTGCTGGCATTTGGGCGTTTGAAACATGACTTGACTGGAGCCGTCGCTGTAAATACAATAGATTGATTGCGCTTTACCGCGAAAGCAACGTGCTTCGAGCCATCAGACGTGGAGCGGCCAACGATCTTGGGGTGCTCAGCCTCTACTGCCGCAGAGGAGGCTGACCCCAGCAGTTTTCCGAACCTTCCATGGGCGGATCCTCCTGAGTTGTTGAGGGTGACCGCGCCCACTTGAACGTCGCGTCTGTGCGCGGGAATGTGCAGTCGTTTCTGAGGCAATAACGTGTGGAGTGGCCATAGCTGCGGTGATTTGGACACCACTCCGCCGGTAACTGTGGAACTGTGGCCCGGCCTCTCGACGTCGACCTCCTGGCGCTATTCCGGGACGGTGGTCGACGCTGGTCACGCCTGCTCTGGTCGCGTCTATTATGGACGGCATCGACTGAGGCCAAATTTGGCCTGACGGTGAGGTTCTCGAGCAGGCTGATGAGGCGTTCATTCGTGATATTTGTTCCGGCTGATGATGCGGTGGATTGTGATTCGGATAGTCGTGAGGTGATGTAACCTTTCTCTGTGGCATGTGAGTTGTAGTTGTCTAGACTTGTCAGCAGAACGGTATCTTGTACTTAGACGGATTCACGCAGGAACGTGGCCATCTCTTGGAGTGCCGGCGGGAGCTTCTGTATGAAAATTCGCATTAAGATTTCCTTGGGCAGGTTGAATTCCAAGGCTTTCTGCTCCATCTCCCTAAATAGCTCAGAAGGCGTGCGGCTACCTAGGGACATCTGGCTCATTAATTCTGTAAGCCTTTCTTCTCGATCTGGTGTCAAGCGCTGCTTGACGGCGCGTTGCAGTCTCTGCCATGGCTGCGCACATGTGCCCTCAGTGTATTGATGCAGAATATCTTTTAGTTCGAGTCTGAAAGACATTGGGATCGTTTCCCAAGACCTCAAAAATATTGAGCCCTGGTCTGTTTTATTGGACAGCTTGGCCAAAAAAGTAACATCGTCGACTCACTCGTCAAGGTAGTCTGGAACGAATTGGCATATTTTGTACTGTGTCCATGTGTTGGTGCGCCTGTTGCTGGGCACACCACCGGACTTCCTGCATTTCCTGAACTGAACGTCATCTTATGTGTGTGTGAATGTTGTAGAGTATAGATGGCAGTGTAACATCGTACTCACTCGTCATCGTGCGGCTGTCTTCGAACATTGTGATCACGAGAGAGTGTTTTTCTGTGATATGTGTCTTAGTATTTGCATTCATTTGTGGCCTTCATCCAAAGTGCCTGTTTATTAATTCTTTGCTGGCTGTGAGTTCGACGAAACGGGGCACCATTTATATGATCAATCCCCGGCTTTTTCCCGATGGGTGATGTGAGAAGGCTAATTCGAATGATCACATATGTATTGTACACAATGTTGCATGGAAAATTCATAGTTAGTCCAAATTGACCGTGCTCTAGATGGCAACAGAGTAAAATTCTGTTAACAAAATTGAATTCCACTATGGCACTATAATCCACCGCATGTTCCCTGCGTATTGCGCGCGGGTCTGTATATTTAAATAAACAAAACCCTATTAATTACAAGTAAAATTGCAGTTCCAGAAATCTCAATTAAAACTTCTTGAAACTAACAGAGATTGTTTCTAAAATCACAGTTAAGATAAATATTGTGGAAAAAAGATTTAGATTATTTGATCTTAAAAAGCACTATATTTGTGAAAATTGAACATCGTTGGGTTGTAACGCGGAGCAGCGTGTTACAAGCAACGTGGTCCAATTTATAAACGCAAAGATTTTGATTGTTGGCAAATGGTTCTTCGTCAACAAACATATGGATAAAAGGATTCTAACCAAACCGAAGCGCGGTCCTTATCGTGTGTTAGATCGACGTCAGAGTTACATCATTTTGGAGATTAATGACAAAGCTGAAGCTCCCTCCAAAAACAGACTACCCCCGGCCGATGTTGATCCAAATGACCCGTTGTTCCGCGATGATGACCTATCAGGCGGTGAAGAAACGATAAATCCACCGCCAGACAGTTTTGCTGACTACGGAGCGACGCCCGACATCTCATCAACAACCGAGCCAACTGACGCCGACAGGCCGCCGCGAGATATAGAGGAACCAGAATCAGTGTTGACAGAGCCAACATCAGTTATTACACGGTACGGCAGAGCAATCACATCTCCTGTAAAGTTAGCCCTCTTCATTGTGTACTAATTTTCATTGTCGGTGGTATATGTAACACGCCGCTCCGCGTTACAACCCAACGATATTCAATTTTGACTAATACAGTGCTTTTTAAAGTCAAATAATCTAACTCTGTTTCTACACAATATTTCTCTTAACTTTGATTTTAGAAACAACATCTATTAGTTTCAAGCAGTTTAATTGAGATTTCTTGAACTGCAATTTTATTTGTAATTAATAGGGTTTTGTTTATTAAATATACAGACCCGCGCGCAATACACAGGGAACATGCGGTGGATTATAGTGCCATAGTGGAATTACTCTTCCTCTTTGAATTATTCGTAGTTTATAAAAGTGATTTTCTGTTCGTATATGATTCTACGTATCAGAAGTTCAGAGTACAACGGATTATTATAATTAAATAAGTTAAAACCATAGCAAACAGTGGATTAATTATTTGTGAAGTATTTTCATTGAAGTTTTTACACGATTTTAGTCTATCCATCATCAGTGACAACTTTTACCAGGAACTTTATTTATATCATCATATATTTTCAATCGGTTACATGTATTCATCACAATTCAGACGTTTGTGAATGGTTTATTATTAATGTTGACAGTATGTCCTTTTGCTGCCGTTCAGAGCACGGACAATTGTGTTTAACTGTGACTTGTGTATAATAAATTCAATTTTGTTAACAGTATTTCGTTCTGTTGTCGTCTAGAGCACGGTCAATTTGGACTAATTATGAATTTTCCATGCAACATTGTGTACAATACATATGTGATCATTCGATATAGCCTTCTCACATCAGCCATCGGGAAAAAGCCGGGGATTTATCATAAGCACGAATCTCAACAGCAGCTACCAGTTCTATGTACGTAGGTAGCAACCGCGCAAAATACCCCTACATAAATGGTGCCTCGTTTTGTCGAACTCACAGCCAGCAAAGAATTAATCTGCATTTAGATTTTGAGAACTTCAAGCACTTTTGGATGAAAGCCACGAAAGGAGGTAAATTCTAAGGCACATATAACAGAAAAACACCCTCTCGAGATCAAAATGCTCGAAGACAGCCGCACGATGACGGGTGAGGACGCTGTTACACTGCCGTCTATTCTTGATAACACTCACACACATAAGATGACGTCCAGTTCAGGAAACGCAGGAAGCCCGGTGGTGAGCCCAGCACCAGGCCGCACCAACACATGGACTCAGTACAATATATGCTAATTCTATCCAGATTACCTTGACGAGTGGGTCGACGATGTTACTTTATTGACCAAGGTGTCCAATATAACAGACCAGGGCTCAATATTTTTGAGGGCTTGGGAGACGATTTCAACGTCTTTCAGACGGATATTCTGCATCAATATACTGAGGGCACATGTGCGCAGCCATGGCAGAGACTTCAACGCGCCGTCCATCTGCGCTTGACACCATATCGAGAAGACAGGCTTACAGAATTAATGAGCCCGATGTCCCTAGGTAGCCGCACGCTTCCTGAGCTATTTAGAGAGATCGAGCAGAAAGCCTTGGAATTAAACTTGCGCAAGGAAATCTTAATGCGACATTTCATAAAGAAGCTCCCGCCGGTACTCCAAGAGATAGCCACGTTCCTGCGCGAATCTGTCGAATTACAAGACGATGTTCTACCGGCATCTCTAGACAAGTGGTGGAAGAAACACCACTACAGCTTAACTGCCCCAGAAAAAGGCCACATCACATCACGACTGTCCGAATCACAATCCACCGCATTATCAGCCGGAATAAATATCATAAATTAACGCCTCATCAGCCTGCTGGAGAACCTCACCGTTAGGCCAAATTTGGCCTCAGTCGATGCCGTCCATAATAGACGCGACCAGAGCAGGCGTGACCAGCGTCGACTATCATCCCGGAATAGCGCCAGGAAGTCAATGTCGAGAGGCCGGGCCACAGTTCCACAGTTACCGGCGGAGTGGTAACCGAATCACTGCAGCTATGGCCACTCCACACGATATTGCCTCAGAAACGGCTGCACATTTCCGCGCACAGACGTGACGTTCAAGTGGACGTGGTCACCCTCAACAACTCAGGAGAATCCCACATGAAAGGTTGGAAAAACTGCTGGGGTCAGCCTCCTCTGCGGCAGTAGGGGCTGAGCAGCCCAAGATCGTTGGCCATTCCACGTCTGATGGCTGGAAGCACGTTGCTTTCGTGTTAGAGCGCAATCAAACTATTGTATTCACAGCGACGGCTCCAGTCAAGTCATGTTTCAAACGCCAAAATGCCAGCAACCAGTCTCATCGTCAGTTGCCACTATCAACATACTTTCTCATCCGTGTCGCAACCTCTGGCGAATTATTTCTCATAGACACTGGATCAGATGTGAGCATACTACGCCACAACTATTTCGAACCTATCCACCAAATCGACACCAGCAATCTGACCTGCACCAATGACTCCAGTATAGCAACGTTTGGGGTACGAGTACACACAATCTCGTTCTCCAACTCAAAAAGATGTTTCAAGTATCCTTTCATCATTTTCAAACCTATCTTCTTCATGCCCGATCACAAGAGGAAGCGTGCCATCACAGCTCATCGTATCATCATATCAAAACCACTTCCTCATCCTCAACGAGCACGTCCATTGGCACCACACAAACATAAGGCCGCCGAGCAAGAATTCGTCATGCTACGTCAACAAGGCATCTGTACACGATCCAGCTCACCTTATGCGTCGTTTGTGGTAGTAATAGCAAAGAGTGAACCAGCAACATTCTGGGTGTGCGGGGATTATCGCATTCTCAATTCTTGCACACAGTCTGATTCGTACATCTTGCCAAATCCAGCTGAGACACTCAGATCTGCTATTGGTCATGCTGTGTATTCAAAACTTGACCTAGTGAAAGCCTACTATCAAGTACCGATGGACAAAGACTCGGTATCATATACTGCACTCAGATTCACTGGAGGTGGCACTCACTTATATCACTATTTGCCTTTCGGTCTCAAGAATGCCTCGCAAACATTCCAACGCGTTATGGACGAAATACTAGATGGTCTACTATTTGTAATTCCATATTTAGACGACATCCTGGTATTCTCCAACTCAATGTCCGAACATATACAGCATATTGATATTCTACTCACACGTCTAGCAGACTATGGCCTCCGACTTCATGGCAACAAATGCGTCTTTGCACAGCAATCAATTGAATTCCTCGGTCATCAAATTTCCGAAAAAGGCATGACATTTATACCTGCTACAGCTTCCAACCACTGTTCAAGCATTACGACGATTCTTTGGCAAGATGAACTACTATTCTCGATTTGTACCCTGCCTTGCTAAGATTCTGGCACCTCTTCACAAATATCTCGTGCCGAAAAGTCGTTTTTTCAAGAAGTCACAACTGATTCAGCTCAACGTGGACGATATGCAGGCTTACGAGGATGCCAAAAGGGCCTTATTCAAAGCTACCATGCTACATTCTCCTGATTCGTCTCAACCTTTTGAATTGATAACTGACGCATCCGACGTTGCCATAGGTGCAGTGTTTCAACAGTCCATCAATGGCATACACCAACAGGTATGTGCGTGAACCGGACTTTGGGCACTTGAATGACTTGTGGCGCCCTTTTGGTGTGTCTCGTCACTTTGCATTTCTGACTTTCTAGACATAGTTTTGACAAATTCTTGACATCTCATCGCATGCCAGGCCAAAAATACGTTCTGGATAGAATTTCCACTGAAGCTTCGCCAGATGAATGGCTCATTGAATGGTAGATATCGAAGATCGTTTGACGGAGTTTTTCAGGTATAAACGGCCGAGGGCCCACGCCAGTTATTTCACACTGCAGCAGAGTTCCATCATAATAAAATGTTTTCAGGCGATTGACATCAAATGTCCGAAGTGATGGATCATCTTGCTGAGCTGCTTGCAATTCCTGAGTGGTTATAGGTGAAGGAAACATTATTGAGGCACAGAGATATGCAGGACGGCTTAGGGAGTCTGCGGCCACATTTTCTGATCCTTTGACATGAGTGACTTCCTATTCATACTCGTGTATTCCTGTAAGTTGTGAGTTGACACATCGTGAATATAAATACTCTTTCTTTCCTCTGAGCATCGGAAGAAGAAGAAGATGGTCTGTGTAGATCTTGAAGTTTCGGCCATCCAGATAGATGTGGAAGTGTAGGATCGACCGGTAGATTGCGAGTAACTCTATTCCTAATGTATCATATCGCGTCTCGCGAGGTTGTAGTTTTTGCAAATAGAAAGCGATAGGTCGGTGTATGCTATTGATGGACTGTTGAAGTACTGCGCCTATGGCAACGTCGGATGCGTCAGTGATCAATTCAAAAGGTTGAGACCAATCAGGAGAATGTAGCATGGTCGCTTTGCATAAGGCCCTTTTGGCATCATCGTAAGCCTGCATGTCGTCCACGTTGAGCTGAATCGGTTGTGATTTCTTGACAAAACGGCTTTCTGGCACGAGATATTTGTGAAGAGGTGCCAGAATCTTGGCAAGGCAGGGTACAAATCGAGAATAGTAGTTCATCTTGCCCAAGAATCGTCGTAATGCTTGAACGGTGGTTGGAGGCTGTAGATCTTGAATAGCACGAACCTTAGCAGGTATAGGTGTCATGCCTTATTCGGAAATTTGATGACCGAGGAATTCAATTGATTTCTGTGCAAAGACGCATTTGTTGCCATGAAGTCGGAGGCCATAGTCTGCTAGACGTGTGAGTAGAATATCAATATGCTGTATATGTTCGGACATTGAGTTGGAGAATACCAGGATGTCGTCTAAATATGGAATTACAAATGGTAGACCATCTAGTATTTCGTCCATAACGCGTTGGAAGGTTTGCGAGGCATTCTTGAGACCGAAAGGCATATAGTGATATTCGTGAGTGCCACCTCCAGTGAATCTGAGTGCAGTATATGATACGGAGTCTTTGTCCATCGGTACTTGATAGTAGGCTTTCACTAGGTCAAGTTTTTAATACACAGCATGACCAATAGCAGATCTGAGTAGGTCAGCTGGATTTGGCAGGATGTACGAATCAGACTGTGTGCAAGAATTGAGAATACGATAATCCCCGCACACCCTGAATGTTTCTGGTTCACTCTTTGGTACTACTACCACAGGCGACGCAAAAGGTGAGCTGGATCGTGTACAGATGCCTTGTTGACGTAGTGTGGCGAATTCTTGCTCGGCAGCCTTATGTTTGTGTGGTGCCAATGGACGTGCTCGTGGAGGATGAGGAAGTGGTTTCGACAAGATGATACGATGGGCTGTGATGGCACGCTTCCTCTTGAGATCGGGCATGAAGGAGATAGGTTTGAAAATTTCTTCATGATGTTTCAGAACATCGTCCAGTTGCGGTACGTGAGGAACTGAAGGAATTAACTGTATGGATGAGACTGCTTCGGCGCGAGTCGTATGTTTTAACGCTGATGAAAGAAATTGATTTTCTGCATTGCGTATCTCTCGTGTTCTTGGACGAATGGTAAGGTCGAAGTGTTCGAGAATGTCACGTTCAATGATGTTTCTTGTCGTATTGGCAATGAAACATTTTTTTGAGTTGGAGAACAAGACTGTATGTACTAGTACCCCAATCGTCGCTATAATGGAGCCATTGGCACAGGTCAGATAACTGCTGTCGACTGGGTGGGTAGGCTCGAAATAATTGTGGCGTAATAAGCTCACAACTGATCCTGTGTCTATGAGAAATAATTCGCCAGATGTTGCGTCACGGATGAGAAAGATGTTGATAGTGGTATCTGACGATGAGACTGTTTGCTGGCATTTGGGCGTTTGAAACATGACTTGACTGGAGCCGTCGCTGTAAATACAACAGATTGATTGCGCTTTACCGCGAAAGCAACGTGCTTCGAGCCATCAGACGTGGAGCGGCCAACGATCTTGGAGTACTCAGCCTCTACTGCCGCAGAGGAGGTTGACCCCAGTAGTTTTCCGAAACTTTCATGGGCGGATCCTCCTGAGTTGTTGAGGGTGACCGCACCCACTTAAATGTCGCATCTGTGCGCGGGAATGTGCAGTCGTTTCTGAGGCAATAACGTGTGGAGTGGCCATAGCTGCGGTGATTTGGACACCATTCCGCCGGTGACTGTGGAACTTTGGCTCGGCCTCTCGACGTCGACCTCCTGTCGCTATTCTGGGACGGTGGTCCACGCTGGTCACGCCTGCTTTGGTCGCGTCCATTCGGGACGGCATCGACTGAGGCCAAATTTGGCCTGACGGTGAGGTTCTCGAGCAGGCTAATGAGACGTTCATTCGTGACATTTGTTCCGGCTGATGGTGCGGTGGATTGTGAGGTGATGTGTCCTTTCTTTCGGCAGGTGAGCTGTAGTGGTGTTTCTTCCACCACTTGAATAGACGTGCCGGCAGAACGTCATCTTGTACTTCGACGGATTCAAGCAGGAACGTGGCCATCTCCTAGAATGCCGGCGGGAGCTTCTGTATGAAAGTTTGCATTAAGATTTCCTTGGGCAGGTTAAATTCCAAGGCTTTCTGCTCCATCTCTCTAAATAGCCCAGAAGGCGTGCGGCTACCTAGGGACTTCTGGCTCATTAATTCTGTGAGCTTGTCTTCTCGATCTGCTGTCAAGCGCAGCTTGACGGCGCGTTGAAGACTCTGCCATGGCTGCGCACATGTGCCCTCAGTGTATTGATGCAGAATATCTTTTAGTCCAAGTCTGAAAGATGTTGGTGATCGTCTCTCAAGCACTCAAAAATATTGTCTGTTGTATTGGACACCTTGGCCAAAAAAGTAACATCGTCGACCCACTCGTCAAGGTAATCTGGATCAAATTAGCATATATTATACTGTGTCCATGTGTTGGTGCGGCCTGTTGCTGGGCACACCACCGGACTTCCTGCATTTCCTGAACTGAACGTCATCTTATGTGTGTGTGAATGTTGTAGAGTATAGATGGCAGTGTAACATCGTACTCACTCGTCATCGTGCAGCTGTCTTCGAACATTGTGATCACGAGAGAGTGTTTTTCTGTGATATGTGTCTTAGTATTTGCATTCCTTTGTGGCCTTCATCCAAAGTGCCTGTTTATTAAATCTTTGCTGGCTGTGAGTTCGACGAAACGGGGCACCATTTATATGATCAATCCTCGGCTTTTTCCCGATGGGTGATATGAGAAGGCTAATTCGAATGATCACATATGTATTGTAGACAATGTTGCATGGAAAATTCATAGTTATTACAAATTGACCGTGCTCTAGATGGCAACAGAGCAAAATTCTGTTAACAAAATTGAATTCCACTATGGCACTATAATCCACCGCATGTTCCCTGCGTATTGCGCTCGGGTCTGTATATTTAAATAAACAAAACCCTATTAATTACAAGTAAAATTGCAGTTCAAGAAATCTCAATTAAAACTTCTTGAAACTAACAGAGATTGTTTCTAAAATCACAGTTAAGATAAATATTGTGGAAAAAAGATTTAGATTATTTGATCTTAAAAAGCACTATATTTGTGAAAATTGAACATCGTTGGGTTGTAACGCGGAGCAGCGTGTTACAAGCAGCGTGGTCCAATTTATAAACGCAAAGATTTTGATTGTTGGCAAATGGTTCTTCGTCAACAAACATATGGATAAAAGGATTCTAGCCAAACCGAAGCGCGGTCCTTATCGTGTGTTAGATCGACGTCAGAGTTACATCATTTTGGAGATTAATGACAAAGCTGAAGCTCCCTCCAAAAACAGACTACCCCCGGCCGATGTTGATCCAAATGACCCGTTGTTCCGCGATGATGACCTATCAGGCGGTGAAGAAACGATAAATCCACCGCCAGACAGTTTTGCTGACTACGGACTGACGCCCGACATCTCATCAACAACCGAGCCAACTGACGCCGACAGGCCGCCGCGAGATATAGAGGAACCAGAATCAGTGTTGACAGAGCCAACATCAGTTATTACACGGTACGGCAGAGCAATCACATCTCCTGTAAAGTTAGCCCTCTTCATTGTGTACTAATTTTCATTGTCGGTGGTATATGTAACACGCCGCTCCGCGTTACAACCCAACGATATTCAATTTTGACTAATACAGTGCTTTTTAAGGTCAAATAATCTAACTCTGTTTCTACACAATATTTCTCTTAACTTTGATTTTAGAAACAACATCTATTAGTTTCAAGCAGTTTAATTGAGATTTCTTGAACTGCAATTTTATTTGTAATTAATAGGGTTTTGTTTATTAAATATACACACCCGCGCGCAATACACAGGGAACATGCGGTGGATTATAGTGCCATAGTGGAATTACTCTTTTTCTTTGAATTATTCGCAGTTTATACAAGTGATTTACTGTAAGTATATGATTCTAAGTATCAGAATTTCAGAGTACAATGGATTATTATAATTAAATAAGTTAAAACTATAGCAAACAGTGGATTAATTATTTGTGAAGTTTTTTCATTAAAGTTTTTACACGATTTTATTCTACCCATCATCAGTGACAACATTTACCAGTGACTTTATTTATATCATCATATATTTTCAATCGGTTACATGTATTCATCACAATTCAGACGTGTGTGCAATGTTTATTACTTGCGTTGACAGTATATCGTTTTGCTGCCGTCTAGAGCACGGACAATTTTGTTTAACTGTGGCTTGTGTATAAGACATTCAATTTTGTTCACAGCATTTCGTTCTGTTGCCGTCTAGAGCACGGTCAATTTGGACTAACTATGAATTTTCCATGCAACATTGTGTACAATACTTATGTGATCATTCGAATTAGCCTTCTCATATCACCCATCGGGAAAAGGCCGGGGATTGACCATAAGCACGGATCTCAACAGCAGCTACCAGTTCTATGTAGGTAGATAGGAACCCCGCAAAATACCCCACCATAAATGGTGCCCCGTTTCGTCGAACTCACAGCCAGTAAATAATTAATCTGCATTTAGATTTTGAGAACTTCAAACACTTTTGGATGAAAGCCACGAAAGAAGGTAATTTCTAAGACACATATAACAGAAAAACACCCTCTCGTGATCAAAATGCTCGAAGACAACCGCACGATGACGGGTGAGGACACTGTGTTCCTGATAATTACTTGTGTATAAGACATTCAATTGTGTTGACAATATATCGTTTTGTTGCCGTCTAGAGCACGGTCCGTTTTGTTTAACTGTGAATTGATTCATGCTTAGCTACACCATTTGCAATAAACGGATGAAAATGGATGAGTTTTCTCACATTACCCTTCGGGATAGGGACATGGATTAATCCTGAACGCGGATCCTAATAACAGCTACCAGATATTATATAGGAGGATAATTTCGCACTAAATAGACAACTAGCTCGCAGAACCTCTTACGAAACGTCCTACAATATGTATATTCAAACTATTTATTTGCAATGCTATATTGCTCATCGAATATGCAATATTATTAATATTTATACGGAAGATGGTTTTCAAATCATCATCAAATTTACCTATCTGACCACGCAAGATCACCCTTTATTTAGACGAGAAAATTCTCATGAATAATATGGAACCAAGTCTCGAGCCCTATCATGTTCACGATGTGACTCGCAGCTACCTAAATTGATTATTATTAATTAGAATTATCAGGCTTATATTGTAACACGCAGCTCCGTGTTACAACCCAACGAAGGTCGAATTTTACAAACGCTGTGCTCTTTAAGGTCAAATATTCTAACTCTGTCCTTAAACAATATTTCTCTTAGCTGTGATTTTAGGAACAATCTCTTTTAGTCTCAAGCAGTTTTAATCGATATTTCTTGAACTGCAATTTTATTTGTAATTAATAGTGTTTTTATAAAATAGACAGAACCGCGCGCGATCCGAGAGGATCACGCGGTGGACTATTGTGTCAGTGAATTTATCTCATCAAATCTGATTATTCGTTACTATGAAAATGATTGATTGTTTACTATAAAAAACAAGGAGTTAAACATTTGTGAGTTGTTTGTCATTTAAATCTT
>JAQBSW010013466.1:0-13901 GCA_029291075.1 Eudiplozoon nipponicum | reverse complement strand
AGAATAGAATAGAATAGAATAGAATAAAATAGAATAGAATAGAATGGAATAGAATATAATAGAATTGAATAGAATAGAATAATCTTTATTTGGATTCAAATCTCACTTGTTCCATCTAATAGATAATAGTATTGGAAAATGTACTATATAAAAAGAAATCACAACACATTAATATGAGCAATTAGCTTCATGTAGATAAATAAATCTCACTAGTTGCACTTCTGCTCCGGAATTTATCGTTAATTGTTAAAATAAAATACCAAGAACTAATTGATTAAATTGCGATGGATGGCAAAGAAAATAATCCGAAATATGATCATTAAGTAGAAATCGAGAATAGTCACAAATTAACTAATTTTCATTAAATATTTTTATTAACCTTTTTCTGAGGTTCATTTTGTATTGGATTCGTGAAATCCACGCATCCCATCATTAGCCAGTGTTCATTCAAAATGGTTTAAAACGATTTGTCAAGAACCGTTCAATTTTTATTATCAAATGTTTATTTTATTCTGATAGATACCTTTATCGTTATGTACATTGCCATACACATTCATATTGGTTTACGTTAAAAGCAATTTAAGTTACTTGCATGCAGTTTTCACTGAATGTCTTACAAGATAGAAAAGTTTAACATATTTATAATTATATTAATCTGTAATTTTCCTTATATTACCCATAGTTTACAGCATGGTTTTACACAAAGATATAAAATGTTAGCCTTTACATTGAATTTAATGTATTAATGAAAATTCTTAAGTCTTACTTTTTACTCTTTGATTAGGAAATGTACTGCCTAATCGACAGGACGGCTCATATGTTGTGTTTCAACGCTGTTGACTTTATTTTCCTTATTAATTTATAATCGAGTTTTTCTATCTAAAAGGTGTTTCGAAGTAATGCATAGAGATGTTTTTCTAACTGACATAGGTTCTCCCACTGGGCACCTATCATTGATTAGTAAATTCCGTCCTAAATGTAAAATAATAAGAGGACATAAATGTAGTTGTCGTCTGTTCAAAGTGCTTTCTCGTTATTCTAAATTATTAAAATATAAACGCATAATAAGAAAGAAATAATGAAAAGCAATCCCGTGATTTATGTATGAGTATATTTATATACACTCATTCTTTAAATATTTCGCTAAATTAAAAGAATACATAAATGAATGATCCAAGAAGTATAAATATTTTCTTTGCTTTAAAAACTTAGCAATAAAATTGTTTTAAAGTGATGGAAATTTAAAATAATGCTTTATTTGTTATCTGGTGCGTGTACTATTACCTAACAGATTTCCGGATCCTATTCCTCTAAATTAATTTTAGGATTGATTAATAATTTCACTTCATATTTTAACCTATCAGTTAGGTATGTCGCAAATTTGGATCACATTAATTTTTTTTTATTTTTCAACTATATAAACATCCTGTCGATATGGATAGATATATCCATAGAAAAATACGCTCCTCATTTATATAATTTCAAATTTATAACATTGTTCAAAATTTACACATTTCAGCGAACTTGTACTTAAAAGTGGGCTCCGCGCCTTGTTTTGAAATATTTATGTCTACTTTCAATTCAAATTTAGCCATAATCTCACTCGACAGATTTCTTTATGTTTAATGACGTTCACGATAATAATAATTTCTCCGTAATCTGTCAGTCTGTGTAGCCATTTTACAACTTTTGTACCGCTATTCATACTGTCTCCCATCAAGATTAACTGTAGTAATATTTACTAATCTATTAGCTAGGATTTAACCATTAAAGTTTCCTAGTATATAAATATGCCTAAATTAGGCAGCTGTCTATAAATAATTACAATTTCTGGAAAATGAGCATTAGTATTAACTATATATATATATATATATATATATGCATGTATGTATGTATGTGATGTATTATTTGGTACAGTAGGTACAATAGAACTATAAAGATGTACCAATGTCAGCACGAACGAAAGATATACTCTCATGTACACATGCGTATCGTACTTACTGGCAATTCATCACCAGGAGCCAAAAAAGATGGACTATACAATCTTCTATATGAATATGTATTCAGGCATTACATGTGTTTACTTCGTACAAAGTCTTCCACAATGTGACTCAAAACCAACTCCCTTTATAGTATTATATTTTTATATACCGAGCATGTAAACGGTACAAACATAAACTTTCAGGATACGCTAAATTTCACCAAAATTCCGATTTACGTCTTATGTGCACATGTTACTTGAGGAGGTCCATACATTCTAGCCTTCAGTGTCATTAGTTATCAAATTTAGCCATATCCATGATATTATTCAATTGAAAATATCATAGTTCTATATTGTTTGTGGGTTTAAACTAAAATGTATATGCAGGTCTAAAATTAGGTTTTTTTGCCCCTAGTAACAAATTAAGTCTCACTTAGACATGCACTTTGTGATTAATGGTGATTTATTAGTATGTGTTGGTATTACGCTCAAAATTCACAATGAAATATTTCGTAAATAAGTTGTGTGTGCTTGAAATAACCAAAAATTGAATGGAAAATAACCAGTCACACAACATAGCAAAACTACTTTCAGCTATAATTACAGACGAGTAAGGACCTTCTATGAACTCCTAATAAGCTCGATAGAAAGCTGACAACAAGGATCAAACCGCAATGCATATATAAGTTACTAAAAACTAGATAAGCGGCTCTCACCACTAGTGATATCGCATACAATGTACTAGAAAGGTAATGTCGACTGTACAATTTCTATACCGTTTTAAATAGTAAATGCTTGCAGCCTACGTTACTTCCACACATATATATCAGTTTTGTGAGTTTTTGATAAGCACAAGTTCCATGGCATTTAACCAGTATCCTGTGATGATCTTATTGCCATTGTGATTTAATGATGATCAGGGAAAGAAAAAACGCGTTATTACCTGTGACTAACGTTGGTTGTGCTATTTTTGTGATCTCATAAATACAAAATAATTGGTGTTTTTCTGACGTTGGCAAACTTGATTTAAAGATTCGTTATTACCATTCGCGAATCATTGATGTTTTTGAATAAAATGAAGTCCTAATGAGAAATGCAGTTTTTCTTGTATTAACCTTTTGTTCTTTATCCCGATTTAACTTAGATGGTAAATCGAAAAATTATCTACTGTATTTGGAAACCGCAAATTCCATCAGAACTATCTATTTTTGAAGTTTTAGATGAAACATTTTAACTGCACCAGAAATTACTTTACGCGTTGACTTGTATTATATCACTGTATATGCATTACAATTCTTACTGTTGCTCTATTAAACATAAGATTATCTCGTATTAATGGATAATTTAATGGGATTATAATGTAATTTACATTCTTCCTCCTACTAAGATGAATAAAATATAAACAAGTATTGTGTCTAGGTAATACAATTAAACAATTGATGATTGCGCAGATGGTGTTAACAATTCTTTGCATTAAGTTTTCGAGCTGGAAGTAACCACCAATCCTAATGAATTTATTGTAGTTTTGCTATGTTACTCGACAACTCGTTAAATAAAATAGGATTAGTGATCACTTCAGGTTTTCAATCTACATTTAATAATTTTTTGTAAAGATAAAAATAAATTGTCTATAAACAAATTCACCAGAAAATTCCATAACTGATATTAATCGCACGTTTTGTTTCTTAAAATGTAATTTTTTTTAAAATTTATACAAAAATGTAATTCCATTTAATTTTATGCTACCTTCTAAGGTAAATCAATAAACAATATAATTTAAAATTAACTTTGTAACATTGTAGCTGCCGAAAAGATACCATATTCAGAATATTTTGCAGAAAGAGAAACTAAAAAATACGAAAATACGATTTTAATTATCATAATTATGTTTGCAATCTTTATCTATTCACTTAACCCTTTATGAAAATACCTATTTCAGTATAAACTAGTAATCGTTTATTGTTGAAAAGGCAAAATATCCAGTAGACCAGTTTTGTTCCTATTATTAAAATATCACATTTTGTCAGAAATTCACTGCAAACATTTCTCGAACCTCGGCACGTCTCCTGGATATCCAATTGCCTGACCACTGAACCACCGTTCCGTAGGTTTTTATTCACATAATTGGGCTAGATAAGAAAATTCAAAATACTGTGACACTATGGTGTGCTTTCGAATCGGTGTGTTTAAAATCTGTTGACCATATAGAGTATCATGCAAAACCACCAAATTACAACTTACATAACTGGGTTGGCGGGAAGTAATGGAAAATTGAATCTGATGGTGTAGTGATAGCTAACACGAAACGCCAATCAGAACAAAGCATATCAAGGGCCGACCAGGAAATTTTCTGCGTATCGTTATCAATATTTTCAACTTTCAATGTGTTCGGCGGCCTTGGACCTATGAAACAAAACAGTTTTAATGTCAAAATAAGTAATCCTTAATTACTCATGTTTAGAAATCATTAAATAGGCAAGGCAAAAGCATATTTAAGCGTAAACTAAAAAATTAGGTTTTTTCAATTACTTTACCCTATACTAAAAGAACTCGTGCATCCTGTGGAAAGAAGAATAAAAGAAAAATCATATATGAGGTTCTAAAGTATGCTCATCAAACTATGTTTCATCTTAGATTTGCAAAGTAACCATTTACGATCTTAAAAGATCTAAAATTATTTACTTTATTTTGCATAACATATTAGCTGGCATTTCTGAGCAACTGACTTATCTTTCGGATAAAACACACACACACACAAATAAATGATTACCAGTCTTTGCGAGCTTGAAGTAAACACCAATCCATTGTTTTTAACCAATCGTAAAACAAAATAACCAAACTACCGCCAGTCGCAACACACTGATGCGTTTCGACCTTCCATGATCATCATCAGAGTACGACGGCAAACTGACTATCGGGGATCAAACCGCATTGAATATATATGGAAATCAGAGTTAGATATGCCGCTCTCACGTCTAGCAGTCTCGCATACATTGAACTTGTCTTGAAATGTCGGCTGCTCAATTTCTATGCAGCCTCGAACATTAACTGTTTGCAGCTTTTGCCACATACACATATATGGGCAATAAATTTTAACAATAATTCATTGCGTGGTTGGTGGTAACAATTCTTAAATCAAGTTTGCGAGCTTGAAGTAAACACCAATTCTACTGTGTTTAACCAGTCGTCGAATAATATAAAAAAACTACCGCCAACTTTAACGCACTGACGCGTTCGGACCTTCGATGAACACCATCATCGCAAACTTGATTTAAAGAATTTTTACCACCACACGCGCAATCAATTATTGTTAAATTGTATTGCCTATACATGTATATGTGGCGAAAGCTGCAAACAGTTGATGTTCGTGACTGCATAGAAATTGTGCAGCAGGACATTTCCAGTCAAGTTAAATGTATGCGAGACTGCTAGACGTGAGAGCCGCATATCTAACTTTGATTTCCATATATATTCAATACGGTTTGATCCTCGATAGTCAGTTTGCGTGTCAAATATCTTTTTTGCAAAATCGCAACAATGCTCTTTTAATGGATGTTCTGCCCAGTCCATGGTAGATTTGGAGATAATTTATATTTAAGATTGTCATCGGCTTAGCCCAATAGGAGATTTGTCAAAATTGTAGCGCGTCAGGCGCATGAGATATGTGCTCGCAAGTAATCCGAATGAGATGGTCCTCGTTTTTTTAGATATTTAAGCATACCATGTTTCGACATTTTTATGTATGACTATGAAGTAATCGTTAGCATACCTCAGATATGAATGGCAGAATGTTTGAATAAATTGTTCTAATTTACATGTTTCCCGATGAAACAAATAGGCATTTGCTAGCAGACATTTTAACGAACTACCCGTTGCCACTACATTAAATTTTCAAAGATATTGACGATTGAAGTTTAATTAGACAGCTTTAGTGCAAATTCGAGAATGTTTAGATAACTCGTAGGTATGGGGTATTATGGCTGGTTAGTATTGATGAATATTGGATGAAATTAGTTTTTATTCTGGACTTTGAATGTTTTAAATTTATTAATAAATTCAGAATTATCGCGTACAAATCTGGTTAACATTTTAATTTATACTGGTTGCAGAATTGTTTTATTTCACTCAGCAGTCTGTTCTGTAGTGTGTTGACATGATGTGGCTTAATGTCGGAAGTATTTATTAGGTGTTGCGAACCTAGTAACAAATTAGTTCATTTGTGACCAGAAGGATCAACCAAAGAAAGCATGAACGGAAAGTATAATCTCATGCACATTCGTTTCGTGCTTACTGGCGACTCATCAGTAGGAGCCGGTATTACGCCCTTTAATCACTATATATTTGGGTGAAGAAAGTCGGATAATAGAACGATAAAATATCCTAGACGAATATGTCTCGACAATGCGACTTCAACCTATCTCACTCCATATAATAAATATACCGAGTCTGTAAAGGATACTAACACTATGACTATTGTGTTAGTAACCGATATCAACATTATAGTACCGAAAATGTACATGGTACTAACACTATGGTTTCCAAGTCGGTACATGGTACCAACATGATGGATATCAATTTATGCTATATTTCACCTAAATTGAGAATTACAACTATTTCTGAGCACCTGTTACTCCAGTAAATCCGTACACTCTGGCCTTGATCGATATCATTTATCACATTTCGCGGTAAGCATGACATCATTTAATTCAATATATAACAGTCAAATACTGCTTGTTGCGGAGAACTAATATATACGCAAGTATGTATTAGGTGTTGAGAAATATATATATTTATATATATATATATATATATATATATATATATATATATATATATATATATATATATATATTAGTTCTCCGCAACAAGCAGTATTTAACTGTTATATATTTAATGACGGAAAGTTTGTTGTTCTAAGTAACTTTTACACTTTCGGTTTGCCGTACATTGTAGCCGCGCGTGTGCCTACTGGTTTTCCATATATGAGACGACTCATGATGTTATGTTTTTCATTGTAACTCGTATAGTCGGCTATTTGTTGAATTTCTTCACGTGCCTTTTTGATCGTACGCCATACGAAATACTCGGTTGCTTCCGATTTCTCTTTATTTACCTGCTTTTGTTTGAACATCTGTTCGTCATCAACAATATTGCTGATTTTATTAATATAAACAATCGTATCCATGGAAACGAAACCTGAGACTTTTTGTGGCGCGAATCAATCCAATTTCGTTTTTATGCTGCAGCACATTGAGATCCCTCATGTGCTCCTTCTTTATCACACATAATCGTTAGTTTCACGCTTTAAAATTGTCATTGATAAACTTAGTTCAGCTTTGTGTTGCATGCAAGATGTAATATCTTAATTCTGCCATCAGGTAATAATCGTTTCGCAATGTAGAATAATTTGTTCCAGGCGTTAAGACTTCTTTATTTATATCAAGGTCGGGATCTAAAAATAATCACCTCACCCATTATTTACATACTTTGTCAGTATAACCTAAGCATTTCATAATGAAGAAATGTAAATTCATCTATTAGACCGGTATCGTCCTTATTTAGAACTCTTCACGTGTTGTCCGGAATTTGCTGCGATCCGATTTTAACTAGAATCATAATATAAAATTAATGTTATCACATATGAATTGGTGAGAAATAAAATTCATCTTTCAGAAAAGCAACGACGTAAATACAGAGGTAGTGGAATTACGTTAGTGAACATTTCGGTGATTGTGAGAATTTAGTAGCGATTATAAAATATAAGACAACTGAAGGAATTACACTATAATATTTACAAGCGCTAAAAGAATAAAAATCTGCCGTTATCTTACCGGAAGAAGCCACTGCGGACATACCGTTGGAGATAAATTCTGCGTCCGTTGTATGGACAGTAAATGTAGCATTAATACAATAATTTACATGAAAGCCACTAGCAAAATTTTCATCTGTGTCAAACATAAACCCTTCTAAGCTCCCTGCAATGTAAAATAGCCCATAACCCTCAACATTCGTCCAGGTAATGCTAAAGGAATTGAAGTGTCCCAACTTCACAACCAAGTTTGTTACCTCTGGCAGCTGCACAACATGAGATTCTGATGAAAGGAATAGAAAGTAATAAAATATTGAAATAATTGCATTAAAAAAGTTGAGTCGAGTAAAAAAAATATTCTGCTGTCTAGAAAATGTATTGGCGACACCTTTCATTATAATTTACAGCAAAGCATGTTTTCATCTTCGAAAGAGAACTCTCTGCCTCTCACGCTATCTATTTCTCTCTCTCTGTCTCTCTCTCTATATATATATATATATATATATATTGTGTCAGTATAAAAAACTATTTGTAAATTTAGCAATGCTAATTCAGCATATAGACCGGTTCCTACCTTATTAAAACTCGTCAAGAACTTGCAATTTTGTTTGTACCGACGATAACGGCTGTTTTTCGGAAGTTATCAATCTTCCAGTGCCAAACAGATTGCACACAACAATACATTTTCAAATTTATTCCATCTTAAGCTTTGTGTTTTGTCTTTTTTTCATGTAAAACATATGTAGTAATTCATACGACGTAAATGTCTAACAGGCTTTCCTCGACCTTTCATTAAACAACAGACACGATGCCGCCCGGTGAAATATTACTAAATATAATTTTATGGTAGAACTTTGATTACAGTTATGTTGTCTGTACACATTAAAAATTGAATAAAATAGAAAACTAAAATATATTATTAAAACTAGTTTTAATTTAATTTCAAATTCGTCTAGTACTTGCCAACTGAAAAGTGCAAAACTGCCAGGAAAATTTGCTCCTGCTTGAGCATTGGTCATAGAAAATTCATGCATATGCCTGATGTCGATCCATTAAGAACGAAACCAAACTACTTGTTGAATTGCCATTGGGAACTTTCTTACATTTTCTCTTGTACTAACAACATTTATATAATTAAGTCCTATATTTTGCTTCAATTAGTGTAAATATATATATATCTATTGTTCTTTTAGGCAAAACAAAAGAAATTTTATCAGATATAAGAAAATTTTCTTTCTCATGGTCTTCTCAATTATCTACTCATGAACATATCTTTATATATAAGTTGGAAAGCAAAACAAGATAGAAATACGTGAACAAAGCGAGTGTGAAAAATAGAAACTAATCAAATTGCGTGCGTCACATCCAGTTCAAACTCAATGCTTGTACGTGCTTCTTCTGCTTACATAAATCCGGCTGAAATTTGTTTATCCATAAGGCTTCGTATGTGGCTAGCTCCCTTTTGTTTCTGCATTTAGTAATTACTTTGAATGCCACGTCTGGAGAACATACGTGCGTTGTTTCGATGATGTGTTGCGCAATAGCAGACGTGTATTCACCATTTGATTTAAAACAGGCGTTCAAGTTGCAATGTTCTCTCATTCGAGTAATTAACTGTCTGGTCGATCGGCCTACGTAAGTTGATCGACAACTTGCGCATGTATATTGGTAAATAATATTTGATATCGACATTAACGGCTGGTTCTCTTTGATTGCTGGTAAAGGCAAGTGTGTTACCCTAAATAACACTCGTAGTTTGGCTGCATTAAATGTGCGTGTCAATGCTGTTTCAACTTTCTTTTGTGCCATTCGGGAAACTGCATCCCCCTTAAATGGGATGTTTAGGTAGACGGTTTTCTTTTCTGGCCCATAGTACGTCTGTTTCTGGTTAACTCCCCTTTTAATAATTGATTCAATTAATTGTTTGGGATAGCCATTAGACATTAAATCGTTAATTGCTTTATTATATTCATTTTCTTTAGAATCTTGACTAACCAACCTGTCAATTCTTGAGAAGCAACCACGAACTGTTGATAATTTATATTGAAATGGCACAAAACTGCTGTAATGCAAATACTGTGCAGACCATGTTGATTTATGGTAAATTGTTCTGTTTAATTTACCATTAGTTTCTTTCTTTAACAGTACATCAAGGAAAGGCAGACAGTCATCTTTCTCGTGCTCTGATGTGAAACCGATATTCTTATGTGCTTTGTTGAAACTTTGAAGCAATGTTCGTGATTGCGACCTGTTTTTAAGTACAAGAAATATATCATCCACGTACCGTATATATTGAGCACATTTACTTATGTCAATTTTTAATGATGTATTTTCTAGGTGCCCTAGAAAAATCTCAGCCAACACTGGAGATAAGGGGCTTCCCATTGCGACACCATCAGTCTGTTTTTAGATGTTTCCATTAAAACGAAATCGTACGTCTTTCGTGCATAATAAGATAAGCTTGCGTAGAGTTTGACCTGGCACCGGCGATGGTATTATATCGTGTTCTACCGCTTTGAATATAATGTCATTGGTTTCATCAGTTGGAACATTTGTAAACAAAGACGTAACATCAAAAGATACCATAATCTTGTTTTTAACATTTATATATTGAATTTTGTTTACAAACTCAAACGAATCGGCAACCGAATAATTACCTAGTAGTTTACGCAATGGTTCAAGTAAACGAACTAGCCATTTAGCTAGTGCATGAAACGGAGAATTTACCATTAATAAAATTGGCCTCATAGGACAACCTCTTTTGTGTGTTTTTGGTAATCCGTACATTATTAGTGTAGATGATCCAACTGGCTTGAGCTTCTGTGCAGTGGCCTCATCAATAAAACCGGCATCTGTCAAAATCTTAATATCATTAATTACTTTGCGCTCCACCTTGTCTATTTCATCTGATTTATCGTCTAGACGTGTGAATTTTGTATTGTCATTTAACACGTTTTCCATCTCTTGTACGTATTCAGATTTGTCCATTATAACTGCGCTCTTTCCTTTATCAGCGCGTAGTATTTTTATGACTGCATTTCTGTTGATATTTCTAAGAGCATTTAGATGCTGCTTTGTCAACGCATGCTGCTCTGCACATTTAGACGATTTCAAGTGTGAAGCCTGATCAACTAGTGTAGACTTGAACCAATTTTTATAATCAATACTGGTAGGCTCCAAGTCAGCTGTTTGTTCAAATAACAATTCAAATGCTGCCTCAAAATAAATATCTCATTTATTAGAAGGATGTATTCCATAATTTCGGCCCATCGATAGTGCCTCCATTGTTAGCTGATCGATTGGCACTTTTGATAAGTTAAGCACACGCTTATCAAGATCGGTCGGTATTAAATCACACAAAACTCCAGGCCTTACATCTTTTTCCAATTTGTTCAAAATTGTTGCTTTATCTTTCCTCATTACTGCCGGCAAAAACATCAGAAATTTCATTTTTTAAAAAGACTTAGTTCATCTAATACACAAGATACACACCCAATTCTTGCCTGTAGCACTGCTTCATCTTCCTTCAACTGCTCAATTTTAGAATACGTCAACCTTGTAAGATTTCTTCGGTTGACTTGTAGTTTTGAATTTCGTAAACTGCGTACCAAAACACCTGGGAACCGTAATTGTTTAATACACTGATAATAATGTTTTAACCACAATTGCGTTCTTTGCGCTCTACACTTTAACGTCACTAGTTCATCTAGTTTTCTGAAAGATTCTTTTGAAATGCGAGCTTTAATAAAATTCATTGTACCCTTTTTATGTGCAAAAACAAAAAGAAATTTTATCAGATATAAGAAAATTTTCTTTCGCATGGTCTTCTCAAATATCTACTCATGAACATATCTTTATATATAAATTGGAAAGCAAAACAAGATAGAAATATGTGAACAAGAGAGAGTGTGGAAAATAGAAACCAATCAAATTGCGTGCGTCACATCCAGTTCAAGCTCAATGCTTGTACGTGCTTCTTCTGCTTACATAAATCCGGCTGCAATTTGTTTATCCATAAGGCTTCGTATGTGGCTAGCTCCCTTTTGTTTCTGCATTTAGTAATTACTTTGAATGCTACGTCTGGAGAACATACGTGCGTTGTTTCAATGATGTGTTGAGCAATAGCAGACGTGTATTCACCATTTGATTTAAAACAGGCGTTCAAGTTGCAATGTTCTCTCATTCGATTGTTTACAACTTGACGTATTCATTTCAATATAAATTATCAACAGTTCGTGGTTGCTTCTCAAGAATTGACAGGTTGATTAGTCAAGATTCAAAAGAAAATGAATATAATAAGGCAATTAACGATTTAATGTCTAATGGCTATCCCAGAAAATTAATTGAATCAATTATTAAAAGGGGAGTTAACCAGAAACAGACGTACTATGGGCCAGAAAAGAAACCGTCTACCTAAACATCCCATTTAAGGGGGATGCAGTTTCCCGAATGGCACAAAAGAAAGTTGAAGCAGCATGGACACGTACATTTAATGCAGCCAAACTACGAGTGTTATTTAGGGTAACACACTTGCCTTTACCAGCAATCAAAGAGAAACAGCCGTTAATGTCGATATCAAATATTACTTACCAATATACATGCGCAAGTTGTCGATCAACTTACGTAGGCCGATCGACCAGACGGTTAATTACTCGAATGAGAGAACATCGCAACTTGAACGCCTGTTTTAAATCAAATGGTGAATACACGTCTGCTATTGCGCAACACATCATCGAAACATCGCACGTATGTTCTCCAGATGTAGCATTCAAAGTAATTACTAAATACAATACCAAAAGGGACCTAGCCACATACGAAGCCTTATGGATAAACAAATTGCAGCTGGATTTATGTAAGCAGAAGAAGCACGTACACGCATTGAGCTTGAACTGGAGGTGACGCACACAATTTGATTGGTTTCTATTTTCCACACTCTCTCTATGTTCAAATATTTCTATCTTGTTTTGCTTTCCAATTTATATATAAAGATATGTTCATGAGTAGATATTGGAGAAGACCATGAGAAAGAGAATTTTCTTATATCTGATAAAATTTCTTTTTGTTTTTGCACACAGGAAGGGTACAATGAATTTTATTAAAGCTCGCATTTCAAAAGAATATATATATATATATATATATATATATATATATATATATATATATATATATATTTATATCAAAAAGAAATTGCTTTATTTATACTAACACCAGTATCACTACCACGATACTTAGTGAAATTGAACTAAAATTTTTAGAACAAGTATTGTATGTAGAAATAATTTAAAATTATCCTCAACCTAAGTATTATCAGTTGCAAAACATTTGAAACGGATTTGCATTGATTAAGAACTATATTCGCTCGAAAGGGTAGGTAACAGTTAATTAACATAAGAATATGACAGATAAACAAATACAATTTTTTTTTTAAAATATTGTAAAAATGTGCAATTTCTACTGTTCCGAATCTATTTCAAATTAGATTTAATTTAGTATTATGTTATAAATTAATTAAAAGTATAACTGACACCGAATTATATGATAAGGCCCTACACAAACAGTCAGATCAGTCTATTATACATACTAATGTTATGTGGACAACTTTGACCATTGAAAATGGATGCTTTTTGAAATTTTTATCGTATTGATGGCCAATTCCCTTATAATTATATTGGCAGAATGGCGTGTTCCATTAATGTTACATAGATTAATTCGTCTTGATCTGATCAAGTATTAATTTAAATGAGTTCTGTGGAAATACTCGATTTTACATAATAATTGATTGCGCGGATGGTGGTAAAAATTATTTAAATCAAGTTTGCGAGCATGAAGTAAACACCAATCCCATTGTATTTAACCAGTCGTCGAACAACATAACAATACCACCGCCAGCCGCAACGCACTGACGCGTTTCGACCTTCCATTATCATCATCAGAGTACGACGGCAAACTGATTTTCGAGGATCAAACCGCATTGAATATATATGGAAATCAAATTTAGATAGGCGGCTCTCACTTCTAGCAGTCTCGCATACATTGAACTTGACTGGAAATGTCGGCTGCACAATTTCTATGCAGTTACGAACATAAACTGTTTGCAGCTTTCGCCACATA
>JAQBSW010013465.1:0-13902 GCA_029291075.1 Eudiplozoon nipponicum | reverse complement strand
CCATGACTAACGAATTTTCTCTTGAACATTCGGCTACAAAAACAAGAGGCTTTTGTTCCTTATCATTTACCGTGTTTGGACTAGATTTTTCGATTTCACTTGTTCCTAAATTTTCGTGCAGATAATTTCCATTAGTTTGCATGGCGCCATCGAGATCGATCCGATCTGGCAGTTTTGAATCATACTGCATTTCTTTGGGACATGAGGAATCTGATTCAATGGTTTCTAAAGCATTACGTAAGTTATTTGTATTGGCCTGTGTGACGATGTCTGAAGCAATCTGGTCTGCTGTCTCATCTATTGCGTCATCGCAATCTTCAGGGAAAAGTATTGGACAGTTTATTATCTCTTCGCAAGGCTCACTACCATCATGTAGACAGCAAGTAGTACGTTTTCTCCATCTTTTAAGGGTTAAACTAGTTGTCGATTCTATAATGTTTGTTGGGCTTTTATCTGACCTTTCTGCTATTTGTCCAAATGAAGGGGAATTTGCTAGCACAGGTGGCATAAAAGAGGTTGCCACATTTCTGTTTTTACATGACAAATTTGAACATGAACTGCACCTTTCTTTTGATAAATATTGGAGTTTAGTCGCAATGTTTGACGCAAAATCTAGAGGAGAACTATCTAAATGGTAGCCATCATTTGTGGCAAATAAATCACCTGGTAACTGACAACATTTATTGCTAACATTATTAGGAATATTATTCTCAAGATTACAAGAATTGGATAAAAAAAAATTAATTTGATCTACTTTGTTAATTTGCGCTTTCAGTTTTCCTTGGAGTTGCACACTGAAATCTCTTGAGCTATCTTCACTCAGATTGACTGGCTCCTTTTGTGAGTTGTTGACTTTAATACAAGCAGCCAAATTTTGACAACAATTTTTGTTTGTAGCTATGCTGCACAGATTTATGCCATCCGTTATGAGATTGTGAACGCGAAGTAATTTTATTGAATGTGTATTTTCAATATGACGTACTAAAAGATGCAGTTCTGTGAATAACGCTCCGCAGTAGAAGCACTCAAGAAGATAGTTTGGCCATTCTTTTAATGGAGAAGAAAATTCTTCGCTTGTCGTTTTATTAAATATCTCCTGGTGTGCCACTTTCGATTCAAGGTCATGCTTTGCATCACGTTTGTGACGAAAGTAATCTATTAATTCAGAAACTGTGAAACGCTGTTCACAAATTCCGCAAACAATATAATCCATATTCACGTTGCACAATCGTACGCACAAATGTGAGTGATGAATTAAATTTCAACTTGATGTCTTTTTTATTTCGTGCACACAAATTAAATAGTAAGCATTATCATTTATCACACTACACGTCTTTCGATTTCTATTAATTAATAATTAATATGATGTAGAAAAATTGCATGTTGAACAAAGAAAATGACCAAAACACGATTATCGAATGTATATTAATGTTTCAAATGTAAACAAGAAATTCAAATGCACTAAAACGACTAGGTTTCTGAAAATATCTCAGGTAAAAACTAAGCCGACCGACGTAGTAGTCGAGCAAAAAAGTCGAAGCTGAGTTTTTAAGTGTTTAGAAACAAACGACTGGCCATAAAGTTTTGTTTTGTTAAATTTATTTGGTCAATATAATCCACGAACCGATTTCTCAGGCGTTGAAATAATTTCTACCAAATTGACATTCATTGCATACACGTGTGCGTAACACTTAAATTTAATGTGTAACGCAAACTTTGGAGTAAAGTTTGCTTAAAATCATTTAGCGTTTTTGCTAAGCCATTCTTTCTGGCAAAAATGTAACACAGGTTTATCAATTGATTTATTCTCTGTATGACTTTGTTTTAGTGAAGTTGTGTAAATGCATGATAATGAGTGTGACAACTTTTATCTAGTTTATTTATATTTTAAAAGCTAGTAAAATTACGCATGCCTAATAAATTGTAAAAGTTATATTAAGCAAGTATCATTTGTTGCTAATTCAGTGTGCCATACATAATATTAGTGCTACAGCATTTATTGGCAGTGCATAAATCTTTGGCAAAATCAGCAAAAATTTTGTGTTAAATTGAATAAAATCGATAAATTAGTGAATTTTTATTTCAAGTCTTTGAACAACTTAGATTTCAAGTAAATTTGCTGGGTTTCCGCTGTATTATAACGAAAAATAATACGCAGAGTACTTTTAGTTACATGCGTTTCTAACCATGATTAGATGCATTGTTTTAATATTGCTTTTGCTTTTTTTAGTTTTAAATCTACTCCATTTCATAGGAACAGAGAAAATGAGAAAGGCATGTGTAGAAATTAATTTTATCTCCATAAAATTTTAATCTCATTTTTTCTATGAGGCAGGCATTTTATATGGAAATTTAATTCAAATTATTTCCATGTGCAAATATTTTTTAATTTATTGTAAATGGGTTGATTAATTGCCGCCGAACAGTTTCCAGTTGAAAATTTAACCAGCATAAATAAACGGATTTTGGTGAGCTAGCCCGGTTGAATTCAACTTCATATAGATTTAATTAAGAAAGAAAAACTGGTGTAATTTTTACGGACTAATATTAATGGCCGTTTATTATTTAATTTTACTTTTCCTTTAATTGACGTATATCTATTAGGTTATAGACATTCTATTTAAAATTTGGCCTGTTTTTCAATCCACACCTGCGACGATCGTGTTTTTAGAATAGTTGAGTTTAATTCTATTTAGACCAAACAATATAATGTATGAATAATTAGCGATAAATTTATTTGGCCTGTGAAGCTACAGGCCGATTATTGATCTTCTGTAGATTTGAAGTAATGTTGAATCGCATAAATAGCGATATTTGTTCTGCTTTCAAAACAAATATATGTTTCTCTCATGCGTTTGGTTATACTCTTTTGATAAATTAATCATAAACTGGGATCGATTTTTTACCAAAGAATTTTATTTCAAGATTCTAGCTAAATGATTAACTATAAGTGTTTGACATATTATTAAAATTTTAGAGAGCTACAAATCTATTTGATGAGCTTCGGGTTTTATAATATTGGTCCATGCCAATTAATTGTATTTTGCCTATGTAGGTGAATGAGTAAATGGCTCATCAGATCCATACTTTTATTTATTATAACCGGCTGTGCAATACCTCTGTGATATCATATTATTGCGGTTCTCTAGTAGGCGTAAGTTGGGTTGTTTAGCGTAAAATAAGTTCATTATTTTGTTATTTATTAAACTATTTGAAAATTTTAATCATCCTCTTAGCAGTAATTTATGTAACATTATCGTATATACGTGCATATAAGTATGAGTTATGGACAGGATTTATATAATATGCTAGTACGCATTATCTGTTTAAGAGTCACACTTCATATGGACATATTGACCATTAAGCGTTTATTCATTTACATTTAATGACTAATTTTAAAGAAAATTTAGATTTGATTTACGCAAACATATATTTTTTACTGTGAATTAAGAAAACAAAATAAATTGCAAAGAAGCATTTGCGCTTCTTCTGATCAAATGTACTTCTTCAAAAATCAAATTAATGAATATTTACTCAATTTATAAAAACGAGTAAACAAGATATGAGTCTATCTTATTCAAATAGAATAATCAATACTAAACAGCATATCGTGGTAGTTAGGACGCCTTATAGCAATGTAAATAATGAACTAATATTATTTTTACACATTTGTTGACATTGCCATTGTTGGCAGATACAATATGTTTAGTTATTTTTTTACACGAAGCACTAACTTTATTCTATGCCCCGCAATTTTTTGCTTTAGCAACCGTGAATACAATATTCTGATGCCACGGCTTAAATAAGGTTAACCAAATATGCAATATTTATTTAAACCACCGTTTGATGAATAATGCAGTGGAGCTTTAACCCTATTGTGGAATAGGAGACGTTTGATTGTGGATGTATTTTACACAACATTTTTGCTTATGATCAATCCCCGGTCTTTTCCCTATGGGTGATGTGAGAAGGCTAATTCGAATGATCACATATGTATTGTACACAACGTTGCATGCAAAGTCCAAATTGACGTGCTCTAGACGGCAACAAAACGAAATATTGTCAACCAAATTGAATGTCTTATACACAAGTACTTATCAATTCACAGTTAAACAAAACCGTCCGTGCTCTAGACGACAGCAAAACGATATTCTGTCAACACAAGTAATATTACATTCACAAACGTCTGAATTGTGATGAATACATGTAACCGATTGAAAATAAATGATGATATAAATAAAGCCACTGGTAAAAGTTGTCACTGATGATGGATAGAATAAAATCGTGTAAAAACTTCGATGAAAAAACTTCACAAATAATTAATCCACTGTTTGTTATGGTTTTAATTTATTTAATTATAATAATCCATTGAACTATAGAATTTGTGAATTTGATTGAGGAACATCTGATGTCCTGATGCGTGAAATCGTATCTGAATGCAAAGAAAGCTATCGTACCACATATGCATTATAATCCCCCGCATGTTCCCTGCGTATTGCGCGCGGGTGTGTATATTTAATAAACAAAACCCTATTAATTACAATTAAAATTGCAGTTCAAGAAATCTCAATTAAAACTGCTTGAAACTAACAGAGATTGTTTCTAAATCACAGTTAAGAGAAATAATGTGTAGAAACAGAGTTAAGTTATTTGACCTTAAAGAGCACTATATTTGTCAAAATTGAGCATCGTTGGGTTGTAACGCGGAGCCGCGTGTTACAACATATAGGAATAATACGTTCAGCATCCAACTCAATTATAAAGCAATTAGAAGAGCCAGTTTGAAGTTCTTTATAATAAAATGTTACAACTATACCTCCTTTCAATTTCAAAGGGTAATAAATGTTAAAATTTAAATGTGCCATCAATATTAAGCTTGAACTTCACATCCTAAAATGCCAATGCGTCTTTCTCTTTGCTACATGTGTTTAAAGAAAAAAGTGTTATGTCATTTTATTGAATTCATGAAGCGGCTCTCAAACTTGAATACATGTTTTAAAGACTTAAAATATATTATTTACTAAAATATTTAATTGTTGCACATTTTATCCACTACTACTGTGTTCTTTCTAATTAAAATTTGTATAGACATATCATATTTGATTAATGAAAAAGTATTACCCAGATGGAGACTATCTATAGTCCCGAAAAATTTCCATTTGAAAATTACTTGAATATCGATGCAACAAAAATAAAGCATTTATTCTATTAAAAAACATTCAATATAAAATTATGAAAAATTCTCCAGATATACCACGATTCAGACTCATTTGTTTCCTTTAAATACACGAAATGTAACAATGATCAATCATCAACCAAAAAAATCCGATGATTCTAAACATTCAAATAATAAGCCTACAAAAAATAACCAATTAAATTGTAGTCAAATATTTATTCTAAAATCATGTTTAAAATGCCAGAAATCTATTTTTCCAATTCATATATTGGTGCATTTCTCATGGTAACAATTTATATAACAGCAATATCAGATTTGTGTCTCCGATGTTGCATGACATCTATATATATGTGTCATACTAGCATCACTTATTTTGTCTTCGGTGGTTTTATTTATTTTTTGTCACAGGAAAGATAATGTTGTCAAAATTGCATTTTTGTATTTTTTGTTACATTCATTTTATAATCAATTGCAAATTTTGGGTCGGTATTCATACCATTCACATAAAATATAAGCAAATTCACGTCTATGTCGACCAAGTATGAAGCTTAATTTGGCTAAATACCATTAATGTGCATAAAAACGAGACTAAGTATTTGTGTGTAACATTTAATGATTTTTCAAATAAATTACCAATAATGAATTATTTGGCTATTTAAGAATGAATTAACATGAGGATTTCGTCAGTAAAACTGATTAAAATTTTAACTTGTAACGCTCCAGCTAGAATGCCGTGCAAATTTATTAATAAGACAAAATAAGGATCCAGAAGTAGCAGTTACTATTTTTGGTACTTAATAGGGTCTAGGAGATATTTACCGGCAGATGCCGTTTGCGTGTGTGAATATTTTCAGAGTATGGATGTCCAGAAATCCTTCTAGACACTATCCTTTTGTCCTGAAACGATCTTCCGCACATTACTAAAGTGAAAATAATGAGAATCAAAATACATTCTGAAAATTTGAATGAACCTCACGTGTTTGCGAAAATGTTATTTTCAAACTTTTATTCCAGAGTTGTCTTTTAAACAAGGAAATCGACCACACAAAGACTGAATCCCTATTTTGCATTGATCGTATCTGTTTGTTTTTAACCCACCCACCCAGTCAACACCAGCAGTCTTAACTACGCCAGAGGCTCCAGTATAGCGACATTTGGGGTACGATTACAAAGGATCTCGTTCTCCAACTCAAAACGATGTTTCAATTATACTTTTATCATTGCCGACATAAAAGGATACATCATTGGACGTGACTTCCTCGAACACTTCGACCTCACTATACGTCGAAAAACACGTGAGATACACACTGCCGACGATCAAATACTACCCTCAGCGCTCAAACACACGACTCACGTCAAAGCAGTCTAATCCATTCAGTTAATTCCTCCAGTTCCTCATGTACCACAACTGGACGATTTTCTAAAGCGACATGAAGAGATTTTTAAACCTATCTCCTTTATGCCCGATCTCAAGAGGAAGCGTGCCATCACAGCTCATCGAAACACATTTTCTCATCCATGACTCAAATTATGGCGAATTATTCCTCATAGACACTGGTTCAGACGCCAGCTTACTCTGCCACAATTATTTTGAACCCGCGACCCAGTCAACTCGAGCAACCTTACCTGCGCCACTGGTTCAAGTAAAGCGGCGTTTGGGGTACGAGTAAACACAATCTCATTCTCCAACTCAAAACGATGATTCAAGTATCCTTTCATCATTGCCAAATCGGTAATAAACAACATTCGACGTGACTTCCTCGAACATTTCGATCTCACTATACGTCCAAAAACATGAAAGATACGCACTGCTGACAATCGATTGCTAGCATCAGCGCTTAAACACACGACTCGCACCAAAGCAGTCTCATTCATTCAGCTACTTCCTCAAGTTCCTCATGTACCACAACTGGACGATGTTCTAAAGCGACATGAAGAGATTTTAAACCTATCTCTATTATGCCCTATCTCAGGAGGAAGCGTACCATCGCAGCTAATTGCATCATCTTATCGTAGCCACTTCCTCATCCTCCCAGAACACGTCCATTGGTACCACACAAGCACAAAGCCGCCGAACAAGAATTCGCCATGCTACGCCAAAAAGGCATCTGTGCACGATCCAGCTCACCAATTGCGTCGCCGGTGGTAGTAGTACCAAAGAATGAACTGGGAAAATTCAGAGTGTGCGGAGAATTATCGTATTCTCAATTCTTGCACACAGTCTGATTCGCATAGCCTGCCAAGTCCAACTGACCTACACAGATTTGCTATTGGTCATGCTGTGTACTCAAAACTCGACCTAGTGAAGGCTTATTACCAAGTACCCATGGACAAAGACTACATTTCGTTTACTGCACTCAGAATCACCGGAGGTGGCACACACGAATATCATTGTATTCCTTTCGGTCTTAAGAACGCATCTCAAACGTTTAAACGCGTTATGGACGAAATACCAAATGGTCTACCATTTGTAATTCCCTACTTAGACAACATTCTAGAATTATCCAAGTCAATGTCCTAACATATGCAGCATATTGACATTCTACTCGCACAACTAGCAGACTATGGCCTCCGGCTTCATGACAACAAATGTGTGTTTGCGCAAACATCAATTGAATTCCCGTCATAAAATATCCCCGAAAGGCATGACATTTCTACCTGCTATGGTTCGTGCTATTCAAGCTCTGCAGTCTCCAACCACCGTCAGAGCGTTACGACGGTTCTTGTGCAAGATGAACTACTATTCTCGATTCGTACCTTGCCTTGCCAAATACCTCGTGCCAGATAGCCGTTTTGTCAAGAAAGCACAACTGTTTTAGCTCAACGTAGACGACATGCAGGATTACGAGGATGCAAAATGGGCTTTATGCAAAGCAACCATGCTTCATTCACCTGATTGGTCTCAACCCTTTGAATTGTTCACAGACGCATTCGACGTTGCCACAGGCGCTGTAAATCAACAGTCCATCATTGGCGTACACGAACCTATCGCATTCTTCTCGCAAAGACTACAACCTACATACTCGCTATTTACTGGTCGATCCTACATTTCCTCACCTATCTGGATAGCGGAAAGTTCAAGATCTACACCGACCACCTTCCTCTACTCCCAAGCCTCAGAGGAAAGAAGGATTATTTATATTCACGGCGTGTCAACTTGCAACTTACACGGATACGTGAGTATGAATATGAAGTCACTCACGTCAAAGGGTCAGAAAACTTTGTTACAGATTCCCTGATCCGTTCTGCAGAAACTTGTGCATCCATCCTAAGTCCTTCACATATAAGTACTCAGGAATTGCAAGCAGCACATCCAAATGACACATTATTCCTCGATATTGACTTATCAGGCGGCGAAGAGACGATAATTCCTCCTCCAGTCAGTTATGCTGATCACTGGCTAACGCCCGACAGCTCATCAGCAACAGAGCCAACTGACGCAGTCATGCCACCTCAAGTGATATAGGAAGCAGAGTCAGTTTCAGCAGAGCCAACATCAGTGTTTAATCATTACGGCAGAGCCATAACATCCTCCGGTATGGTGAGCCCCCTTCATCGTGTTCTAATTTTCTTTGGTGGGGGGTGTATGTAACGCGCGGCTCCGCGTTAAAACCCTACGAATCCCAATTTAGACAGATACGGTTTTTCGTTATGGTCACATATCCTAATTCTGGTTTTAGACATTATTTCTTCTAACTTTGACCATAGAAACAATCTCTGTTAGCTTCAAGCAGTTTTAATTGAGATTTCTTGAACTGCAATTTTATTTATAATTAAATGTGTTTCGTTTAATAATACATACATACCCGCGAGTAATACGCAGGTGACATGCAGTGAATTAATGTGTTTTAAATATCAAAGCCAAGGATTTATATTTTGTGTGTTTTTTTAACTGTTTAACCGTGAACAGTGACTACACTGCTAAGACATTCTTGATCTTTTTATCGTGATTTTATGACTCTTTGCTTCTGTGCTTAGATATTATCTTGTGTTAACAATATTTTATTTTGTTGCTGTCTAGAGCACGGTCAATTTTGACTGGCAGTGAATTTTAATTTACTTTACAACATTGATTATAATTCATGTATGATAATTCGCCTTAGCCTTCTCTTATTAAGACACAGGGTAAAAAATTGAGACTGATTATAAGCACGGCCCACGAAACCCATTTCTTTCGATATCAGCTGCCAGGCATATGTAGGAATATCATATAATCGCTAAATAAACAGTGACCCCTAAAAACCTCTTACATAAATTGCAACCAATTCTACGAGAGTATTGATAATAACAGTCTTATAACGCCTATATTCCCATCAAATTTATCACAATTAATTTTAATTTAATTTTCTTCAAGAGACACCTATTATAAAGCTGCTTAATGCATTATTCTTTTTCAACTTGTACTAATACCACCATTATCTTAATAGATAAAAATAACGAGTCACTGTTTTAATCACCTATACATATTATTACTTTTGATTTGCATTTAATCCTTTCAATTTTTGGGTCTGATGGTCCATGTTGCTAAATGAAAATGTTTTATTAAATAATCAAGTTTGTTTCAATTCTAATATTGAGATTGATAACTTCCTATATAAAAATTGAATAATTTTTATTTTTAGACATTCAAAGTTAACACTGGTTTCCTATAAAAATGTTCTTTTAAAAAATAATGCAATATTTGACTGAGTTTTCTTTTTTTAAATTATCGATGTTTATGCTTTGTCTTTTTTTACTTCACAAATCACTTTTCCTCATCGGGCTACGAAATAACAAGTTATGTGAATTCATCAATTGGAAAGCTACAGAGTGAATGCGCGCATACGGCTATAGTCTAAAGTTGTGTATTCTACTGTGGATCAAATTCATGTTGTTTTACAGAGATCATTAAATTTGATAATGTCCTAGTCAAACTTATCTTATATTTTGTTATCTACATGGTATTCTGCTACAAGTGCTACTATTGTTATCCATTTTTCAACATCCTCATTGATAATCTTAATGATAAAAGTTGCTAGTCAATGTTAAACAGAATCCTGCTTTTGATTTGTATGCTGATCTTTAAAAGTATCAGGGCAGATTGCCTTTGTTTCCTAAGAGATCGAAGCTTTATTCTGCTACAGTCATATCTGCTTTCAACTATTTGAATCTTTCATTGCAAAATATGGAGAGAAAAAATATTGTATTGTTTATAAATTCTTATTATCAATGATATCTCGGGAAGTATCTCAATTTCGACACATGTGGAATGATTGAGTTCCCTGTTTTTAATGTTTTCACTTTCAAAAAGGGTATTACTGCGCAAATCAGTGAGACAGATAGCATTCGCACTCTGATTTAATAAATAGTTTAAAATAATCATATTTTAATATAATTGATAACAGCATTAAATAAGGATGCAGACTATTTTACCGAAAGACATAAAAAAGTTAGCCTAAAGGAGGATGCTGATAGGATTGAGAAATTTAGTTTTTCTAAATTTTATGATCATGGTAGTTATATTGGATATACAAACCTGACATCAAAAGACTCTCCTAAGATACTAAAGTGTAGGGGTATTTTTGCGGGGTAGCTATCAAGTTCGTGATTCTGTACCCTTCCTACATACCCATGGTGGCTATTGTTACTACCCGTACTCATAATCAGGCAAAGATGGGTTGTCACATGTACATTGTACACAATGTTGCAAATAGAAATAGAATTCACAGTTAGTCCAAATTGACCACATTCTTGTCGGCAATAAAAACAAATTTTAACACAAATGAAGTCTTAAACACCAGTCACAGTTAAACTAAATTGTCCGTCTTCTAGACGGCAAGAGCTAAAATGAGCTCTGTTTATAGAGACACATATTTTGCACACAAGCAGTTATTCTTACACAAATGTCTGAATTGAAATGAATACAAGCAACCGATTGAAAACACTGTTTGCTATGTTTTTAACTCAAGTTATTATAATAATCCATTATTCTCTGAAGTTCGGATAGGCATAATTAAATGTGAACAGTAAATCCTTCGCGTAAACTGCGAATAATCCAACTGAGCGAAATAAATCTACTGTGACACAATAGTCCACCGCGTGATCCACGCAGATCGCGCGCGGTTCTGTATATTTCATTAAAACCCTATTAATTACAAATAAAATTGCAGTTCAAGAAATCTCAATTAAAACTGCTTGAAATCACAGTTAAGAGAAATATTGTGTAAGAACCGAGTTAGATTATTTGACCTTAAAGAGCACTGTATTTGTCAAAATCGAACATCGTTGGGTTGTAACGCGGAGCCGCGTGTTCCAAAAGAATAACCTATACACATAGTTTTAAAATTAGGGCTAGAGGCTCTACTATTGTAGAGGCTCCAATCCTATTATTAAATGAGAACCCCATAAATGACAATTCACTTTCAGTCTTAATATACCCATTTGAGTTTGGTAAGCCAGTATTCTCGTTCACATCTATTAACTTCATGCCTGCTATATCTTTAGCTAATTTGCTCGTGTCCTCAAACATAAGATTAGCTTCCATGCTGATCGAACTTATTGATTATTTGATAACTTAGTGTTAGGCAACGTACTGTGTATTTCATAAGTAGCAATAAACCCGATCAAATAATCTGGAAAGAAATAAGACAGGAAAAACGGAATTATTAAGTTACCTCTTCCAGAACGTCCCCAATATGTCCGATTCAAAAGACAAAATGATAGAAGGTGTAAATTGTGAAAATCGAGTATCTTGAACCGAAAAGTAGAGAAAAGAAACAAATGCAGCTTGATAAATAAAGCCAAGGCGGTAAGGTACAGATTACCCAAAACTGAAATTACGCACAATTCAAAAGTATATATACTGTAAAGTATTTAAACAAAGAATGTTCTAGAAAATAAACGAATAATTTCTTTTTAAATAATATTTTTTTCAATCAGCCACGATGGTTTAAATTTATCAATAAATGTCAATTTAATTTTGTTGGAGGAAATAGCTTCCTCGTCACTATGTGCAATTGGTACAGTGTAAGGTCTTAAAAAGTTAGATAGTTATATGACTTAAATAATTTGTTTAGTATGTAATATTGCAGCCTTTCTTATTAACACTTGGTTTGTGATAAATTGCCGACATATTGCGTAAATTAAATTAAATTTGATTTACGTTGCACCAATGAGAAAAAAGTGAAACCTGCCGTTAGCCAATAGTGTGCAAATAGACATATATTACTATGGTATGGCTATTTTAAGCACGGAAAATTTACCATGCAGTTCAGTTGTCGCGTTTGCCTTCTGCTTTGCGTTACGTGTGCGTGCTGTCGGCTGTCATCACCTACGGTGGTTATTGGATTGTCTTCACCAACAATTGGCAACACCAGTGACACCAATCTTGTTGCTGTACAACCAGCGAGACGAGCCAATTCATTGAGAATCCAAATTTTCATAGAATATTTATTGGAAGTGACAAAACATTTCTCCAATGGAAGTTGGCAAAGGCAAAACTGCTAAAGAACAACCAGGAGCGGAAGCCATCTACTTCTGACCACGATATTATAAGGAATTTATCGAGAGAAGATACAATAACAAAAAACGATGTATCATTACTAAATGTTGTGGACAGCGGTTAGATTTGATTGATAAAGAAATTAATTCATCACTGCTGATAATCCGTCAAAGATCAGAACGAATTATTTTGGCCAAAATGAAGATTTATCCTAGACTAGGATACAAACCCCTCACAGATTACAGTAAATATAAGGAAAAGTTAAAGCTTATATTACCTGTGGATAAAACTTAATATAAAATTCTCTGTGAATTGGATGAAGTATTTGGCAATTTGATATGTAATCCACAGAATGAAAGAAATTTCATGGAACTACCTGATCCTTTGGGAGACCAGGAACCAGGACTTGTTATTGACAGTGAGGCTTGATAAAATTAATGTTAAAAATAAAATTAAAAAAACAAAAATTTCACCTTGGTATTTCGATTGATAACCTGCTCCAATTACCTTTATATTTTATGAATGCGCTCTCCTCATATAAAAATAAATCAATTTTATTTTTGGACATTTGATGTTATCGCTGGTTTCGTAAAACAATATTGTAATTTTTGAAAAATATTGTAATTTTTTTTGGAAGTTCTTTTGTTCATATTGTCGAAGTTTTTGACTTGTCTTGTCGAAGGAAAAAGTTTTAGTTTTGATCTGAGTTGCTGAATTGCACAAGCGGAACACTGCGTGGTTCCATCTACGATATCTTTGCTAATAAATTATTGTAATCTTCTTGTAGATTGTTCTTTTTAATTATCAGCGAAAAGAACAACAAATTTGCTTCGGGTAATTGACGTGGATATTTGTTTTAAGGTCTCAATCATCTGGTTCTGTAATCTGTGGATATCAGCGTATCCTGGTAAGCTTATTTAATATAATATATAAATTGCAAGTAATTTAATAATATTATGGCTGGTTTATTAAATACTGAGGATACAGAGCAGTTGGCTAGTGGACTTAAGGATTGTAGCTTAAAAGATAGTTCAGAGGAACTTAAGTGTTCCAAGATAGATGATCATTCCGCATATATGGATTTTCCGGGCCTGGCATCCAAGAGACCCCCTTATGGTAGTGACCAAAGGGCCTCTACCGAGAGACATTCTGAAAGGATAGTAGGCAGTGCCAAGAACAGATGGGCAATAATAAATATAACATATAATATCGAATGAAAAATTTTTTAAAATGTTTATAATATGGA
>JAQBSW010013464.1:0-13906 GCA_029291075.1 Eudiplozoon nipponicum | reverse complement strand
ACGAGATAATTGAACAAAATTAAAATTGACATTACTGAGAATTTAAACTTAGGACAATTGCGTGGCCTAATGATCATGGCATACCTTTAACAAGCCAACAATAAGTAACTCAATTAAGCAATCGTTAATTGCGCGGATGTTGATAACAGTTTTTTTAATTTAAACCATGCTTGTGGAATTAAAATATATACCGATCCAATTTTTAATCAGTCGAACAACATAATAAAACTACCACCAGTTAAAAGAAATGCGTTCAATATTCCATGATCCACACCATAGCATCAGAAGATACTGGCTGATGGATGAAACAGCAATGCATATATAAATTATGGAAAATCAGACATCCGTCTCTCACCCGTAGTACTCTCATATACATTTTTCTTGAATTGAATGTAAAATGCATAATTTATATGCAGTCACCATTATAACATTGTCGTGGCTTCCAGTACATTCATATAGAATACCCAATTAATCAACCATTCATTGCGTTGAATGTGATATCAATTATTTCAATTAATTTGTGTAGTTTATGATTTGCAATAAGCAGGTATAAAAATACTACAACTATGCATTCAATCTTTCTGTGACACTCCGTTCTACAGTCCATGCATAACTATGAATAAAGTTTCATAGTTATTAAAAATGCAGATGCGTTACTGTTATTCTTATTTTATGCAACTTTCTGAGCAGTCACAAATCAGTTTGTTTAATTAATTGGATATTTCTCCTCCATAGATATTATATTTAGCATAAGCATTAACTAGTCAACTCAGTAATAGTAGCATGAACCTTTTCAAGATACAGCGATAATCTCGTTTCATGTGAAGAGCAAGCGTACCAGACAAAAAGGGAACGGTTATTTTAATCAAGGTTGCGGTCTTGATATAAACACTTGACCCATTAATTACTTACATATGTCAGTATAAACTAAGAATTGTATAGTGTAGAAAAGGCAATTCTACTGGATGAATTTCCTTTTCTACACTATACAATTCTTAGTTTATACTGACATATGTAAGTAATTAATGGGTCAGGTGTTTATATCAAGACCGCAACCTTGATTAAAATAATTGTTATCACCACCCGCGCAACCAATGTTCGTTTAATTATAAAAAAGGGAACGGTTCGACTTCCGAAGGAAACTGGCCACTGGTTTCCGAGTAGGTAGTGATCGTCAATTTCGACTGGCAGACTATCTAAGAGAACTAAATTTGTCAAAATTTGGAATGGGCGAACTAGTATTCTTTTACAACCCATATATAACCATACTCCATCGACTGTCGCGCAGGATAAAAACGGTCGCCTCATCTGCTGAGTCATGCAAGTTTGATAATTGAAATCAGGCTGTTGCAGACACAATTTCCGATTCTGCCTCTTTTCACTTCTCAATCTAGCAATAATGCTATGAATATGGTGAATGACGAACAAATCACTGGATTCAATTTAGAATTTCCAAATATCGAAAATAATTCAAATAAACTATCATTCATTAAAACTAGGTTAATTTTTAACTTACGCGCATTTAATGTGCGAAAAGTAAAACAAATCTGGCAACAAGATGCAGCAGCACATATATGAGATAAATTAGAAATTAATTTAGGTTGCGTATTGGAAACTAGAATAAAGGATCTCATGAGTATGACAGAACTGGGCGCAATGTCAACACTGGAGATGGGACTGGAAATGAAGACTTGAAAATTCGCGGAAAAAGTTGGAAATTTTTATCCCGTCATTTTCAGACAAGCAACTGATGGACGGCTTCAAAATGAAGGGACAAGTGAGAACCCACCAATCAAGACCAAAAATCGGTGCACCTGGAAATGTAAAGGATTCAAGATTTTACCGACCTACAAGTGCTATCAATTGTCCCGCACAAGAAAACAGCGGCGTAAATAAAAACAAGAAGGACAGCAATGATAAATTTAAATCAAAATTTAAGAATTATTCTGTAATTTTATTATGTGAACTTTCGCCTACATGCTAAAATTTAGATGGCGTGTACATCTATTAAATGATCTACTAAATTATCTTCTAAAGAATTTTACAATGAAGCAAACAAGTGCTCCTCGTTAGACAAACAAACAAGGCTCCATCAAGCGCACTGCCCCAAGCGCGGCAACTGTAGGCCCAGTAAATCATCATTCTATTAGCAAATGCCAGATCGGAAAGAAACAAGACTGGTAGGTTATGATATTACAGAATCAACTAAATTCAAATACGGTAAAATTGCGTAGTATTGAACCCATTCGTCTACGACGATGGAGTCAATGCATGCACTATAATTATTAGTTGAAAAACTGTGGCATCGAATTGAACACAGTAGCGATATTGTTGTAGATATCTTATAGAATCTTTACTTCCTTCTCCTAGTATGACAGAGTCAGCTGCGAGGTTTGGTCGTTTTTCTTGAAGCGATATATTGAAAACCACAAGGAAGTTTTACTGCCGTCGTCTTCTCGCCTTAAAGCCGACTTGGCCATAATGGTTTATGTAAACGTCTAGGTTGTCTGATTTCGGTGTATCACCTAGGTAAATCACTCAATCTGAAGTAGATCTTCAACTTTATAAATCACTTACCATTAACATATTTTTGCTCATTGTAAGTTATTATTTTGGCTTTTCTAAATTAAATAATTTAAAATAACATTATGTTATGTTATTTTTTTACATTTTATTTGCCTCATGATTATATAGCAGTGAAGCGTAAGTTATTAAAGGCTGTTCTATTGTTGTCGGTGGCGGTGATGGAGTAGATAATTTATGGACTTTTCTTCCTTTCTGTTGAGTAGAATCGTCAATAAAACCAAGAAAACTAAATTCATTCCAATTTTAAGAGATTGCTTGCCCAGTAAACTAATAAGAAGATCCCATTACTTAATTGTTTTACATACATGTTTTGTGCGACGGAATGAAGCATTCTGACCAGAACAGAACAGTATTTAAGTAAAGCATAAAAAACCATCTTACTGGGGCAACCGCAAGACTCTTCGCCGAGTGGTCATTAGGACGTGCAGCTGTCTGCGTTACCTCAGCATCTTCGTGGTCCGACTCAAACTGCTTATCCTCGTTCATAACTCGCCTAGCCTCGGCAACTAATTGCTTGACGGCGCCACTTGGCTGCACATTACCAGTCGCATATGTAAAAGCTGCCATTGCATTATCTTTTGCAGAGAGACCGTCAGCTGTGCTCAGCTCCATCAGTGGAAGAAGTGCTGATTTCAGGCTAGAGTATAACAGAGGAAACAACTGTTCCTGTTCTGCCAACAGGCGCTTGATGCGCACTCGCTCTTTCGGTTGCTCAAAACAGGCCGGGCAGTTTTCTGAAATGACCGGCAGGCCAGCCTTGAGTTTTATTTAACAAAAACAACATATAGTGAAAGATGGCAGAAAGCGCATGTGTCTTAATCTGAATCCGCATTCAATGCAAAGCACCGATACCTATAAACAAACCAACTCCTGGTAACTTGAATTATGCTTGCTTAAGTAATATTTTTTAATAAGATCGAGATTCAGAAAATATAAATGAACATAAATAAGTAGGCCGATATCAATTGCCCACACAGCGGGCCCCCGATAGAGCTCGGAGGTCTCATTACCAAAATATCAAGGCTTTTATATTTGGACACAGGATGATCCACGAAGCTCGCAGAGAATTCATTGTGCATAGCTACTGAAGCATTCAACTTGCTTGGAAATTTTGCCTCACGAAAAATAAACATGAAGCCTTAGAGGTTTTACAGTAAATATACCACAATAGTTTAAGCATTATTCGTTTCCATATTTTGGTTATTTCTATAGAAGCTACAATATAGGTATTGTGTTCCCAATAAGGACGAAACCGGTCTACTGCATGAATTGCCTTTTCAACATTATACAATAATTAGTTTATACTGACAAATGTACGTACATAAAGGGACAGGTGTTTATATCAAGTTCCCAACCTTTATCATAGTAAAGAACTCTGGAAGTTTGACACACGAAAAGACATGAAGCCTTAGAGGTTTTACAGTAATTATATCATAATAGTTGAAGTATTAGTCATTTCCATATTTTGGTTATTTCCATAGAAGTTATAACATAGGTATTCTGAGGCCCTTATTAGGGAATTTACAAAATATTTTTTGAAATAGGATACATTTAGAACACCTCTACAAGTTTATCAGTGCTTTGGTAATACGCTGTAATGATGGTGCTACTGAAGCTAGTGATGACAGAAAAAAATGATATTTGTATAACAGGTGCATACCTTATCAGCAAATAATCGAGTAAGACTTTCTCGTACGAATATCAATGGCCTGATGATGCGAACGTCCTCTTGCCTGAAAATATAAAAAGTAAAAAATAACTTATTAAAGTACACATTCATGCTAACTATCATGAATTGTCTACTCATTATTAAATAAATATATTTAAATTGAAACAGACTAAAATTCCATAGCACAACAAATACAATCATCTACTAGATAGGCTGGTCCTAATTGAGTAATTAGTAGTATCTGTAATGGCCTCGGACAGGAAAAAACCCTCGAGAATTTGGTTGAGTAGCATATAAATAATAACCTACGCCATTGGAGCCGTACGTTGCGTTACTTTCATTGAGGAATTTCTAAGAGACTAGGCTTGTTTAGTAAGTGAATTTCACTTCAAATTTCATGTTATAGTCTATATGACCAGTAAATACACAATCGAAATCTAATTCAATATATATGAAAAAAGACAACAGTAATACATGGAATAGCATTAATTAATAAACCTCATTAATACCAATATTTGCAGTCAATATTCTTGATTCGAACATCTAATCGCAAATGGTAGCTAAAACAATTTATCAAATAAACCAATTTAGTCCACGTTGAAAATTCATGTAGTTGTCAGAACTATCCGCGATCGGGACTCGAACCGTGGCTAATTTTCCGCACACTAAACGAAATTTATATATATATATATATACCAACTAAAGTGCGTTTCGAGTTACGGTCGCCACAAATTCTGGCAAGCACTTAGCGGGTTCCAAATAAGGATAAAGATTTTTGCAATACTTAGTTTATACTGACAATATATATATATATATATATAAACGTGTGTGTCAGATCTGGCACTCCTAGTTGGAACTTAAGGTCGAATGCGACATCAACCAGTAACAGCCTCAGGGCAAAACTTGAAAAAAATTTGATTAAATATTCTTGGTCATGGTGAATTTGATTATACTGCACGAGGCAATGAAAAAGTTAACCATGAACAAGTACCGTAACGGAGGTAGTTAATGAAATAAATGAGCTTCCAACGAATTTCGCCTAGCAAATCGATTAAGTTAATTCAATACATGGCGGATATTGAGAGTAACAGCTATCCTTCGAAAGAACTAGTAATATTGCAGCAATTCGTCGTTAAATTACACGGTAATTTTGTTCTAATTACATAAAATATGAAATATTAAATCACGAGCAATTTGGTTAGTCGCCAAGCCATGTGCCACAATATCAATCCGAATATCAAATGTGAAACCAAATCTTCCATTATTAGGAATGCTAAATGTATGGCTAAAACGGTATAGAAAATGAAATTCATCACTAGGCTATAATTTCCTACGAATTGACGACCTATTATTATTTTACAGTTATGGAGCATCATATCTTAAATGAAGTTCAGTTGTGTTGTCTATGTATTTATGTATACAATTATGTATTAATGGATGTTTATGTGTGTATGTGTGTTGTATGTATGCACGCATCTGTGTATTGTAAAGTTTCAAATATGCTTTTATCAGCGCATATGATTGTGTATTTAGAAATAAAAAACAAGCGAAGAACTACTGCATTTACCTGTTTAAATAGTTCGCCTTAATGGTATTTAAAGCACCGTTGTGAAATATCGACATCAAAAAACTGTAATAGAGAAAAATTTTAATATAGAATGCAATACGGATTACAATATAGCACAAGTCTTATAAGATTAGAAAATTGTTGAACTTAATTTTGTCATAAAAACAGAATGCCGAATCTGTGATTCAGAGAAACGTAGAAATTAAATTCAAATTCATTTATCTTCAGAGCACTGTAAACATTTTAAAAGGTGATGAATTTCGCTTGACCAGTTAAAAAATCCTATTGAAACAGTAGGGATTATTTGGAAGTAATCTGTGATAAAACGAGTCAGCGAAGTCTTTTAAGATGAATTTGGATTTGTGCAAGAACAAAAAGAACTCCTAAACTGTACAATAAACATGTTTAAGTCTCATTTTCAGTCTTTTGTCTTATCTCTGCCCCCTAGTGCTCTTTTATTGCCAATGGATAACAATGAATTAAATATTTATGCGGTAGCGATTTATCAGTATATCGTGCTAAATTGGTGATGTTTATGATGTGTCCAGGTATACTGTCTATAAGCAAGTGACTTGATTAGCTTAAATAATTTTCGTTTACATTGAATACACCTACTCAGCTGAAAATCTTATATACCTTGTCTACTACATTTTAGCATTAAAAAACATTTAAGCACCAATAAAGCCACAATTAGTTGCACGCGTGACGATGGAGAAACGCGAATATTTCACTTTGCCTTAAAGGTCGTGTTTACAATGCATCTGTACGCGCAGTCTTACTATACGCTAGTGAAACTTGGCCTCTTAGAGTTGATGATCTGAGACGCTTACAGGCATTCGATCATCGTTGTTTGAGAAGTATAGCACATGTTGGTTACCAACAACGAATAACTAACGTTGACATCCGTAGACGTATTTTTGGATCTGACAATAAGTGCTCGTCTTTAGAAAAGCAAATAAGGCTCCATCAACTTCGTTGGCTCGGTCACGTTTTGCGTATGCCCTCATTCCGATTGCCCAATAGAGCTCTGTTCTCTCATCCAGCACCAAATTGGCGTAAGAAACAAGGTGGGCAGATTTTGACATGGCAGAAACAATTAAAGTCACTTACATCCAAATTGGGTAGTATAGGATCCACTCGTCTGCCGGGATGGGGTCCTCGTGCACATCACAGTTCTTGGTTAGAAACCCTTAGCGATATGGCAGCGAATCGAGCTCAGTGGCGATCTTGTTGCAGATGTATAGTAGAATCATCTTCGTAACTTTCTTTTCTTAGTAGGGCAAAGTTAGCTGCGAGGTTCGGTTTGTTTATGACGTGATACGGTGAAATCCGCAAGGAAGCTGTGTTGCTGATGTCGCCTTGCCCGAATGCTAACTTGGCCATAATGGTGTTGTGGAGAGGCTTAGTTTGCCTCATTTCTGTGAGTTATCCTGATAAATTTACTCATAGTAGCAAGGTTTTCCTTCTCTCTCTACCCCTCTCCCTCTCTCGTAAATCTCAATAATAATTTATTTAAATTCATTTATATACTTTTTTTCACTCCTTATGGTTATATGGCAGTGAAACATTAGTCACTTGACTTTTGTGTGGCTGGAAATGATGATGAATACTACTTTATTAAACCATTCGCTCAAAGTAGCTAAACTATCATCAGACGCACGTATTGACGCGTTAAAATTTTCTATGTATATCATCAGATCACGAAGGCAAACAGACTACCAATGATAAAACCGCGACGCATATATAACGTATGGAAAATGAGATATGCGGCCGCTATTCATGGTAGACCCGCATGCATTTTTCTTGACTATAAATGACAGCTGCAAAATTTCAATGTGGCAAAGAACACAATCTTTTGCTGCTTTCGCTACATGTACATCAGTTATAGAATTAAACAATATATGATTGAACGGGTGGTGATAAAATTCTTTAAAAAGTTTGAACATTCGATACAAATAATAACACGATTTTATTTATCCAGTCGCAGGCACTGCCGCATAAGCGACCATAAATACTGAAAGCACGTTTTCGGTATATAAATATTCGAACGAAATACCGGTGGCTGCATGGAACTGAACTTAAAATGGATTCAAATCACCAACGTGCTAGTCAGATCCATTGATCGAACAAGTAGGGCACCCAAGATACGCGTTTACCTATAGAACAAAGGACAACCATCGTCTGCTTTCGATGATGTGGTCGATCTGAGTACAATAACATGCTGCCGTCTCATCTGTATGGGTTAAATTGCCACGCCTTGTGGCACGAAGCTGCACTTGAAAATTAAGTTTCCCACAGTTGATTTCACCTCAACTTCATGCGAGTCATGAACTAGTTTGGTGTTCAAATCACCTGCAATTACTAGTACGTCCGAACATAGCTTAAAACAACGGCAAATATGATGATGTTTCAAATAACTTATTCTTTTTGTTATCAATATGATTGGCAATTGGTGCTTGCATGCTTGCGAATCCGAGGCCCAGGCTACCTATTTGGAAACTAGCATAGACTATAAAAGAGCTGATAGCTCTCCAGACAAGGAAAGCTTATTTGTATTAGGTATTGCGTAACTAGTACCAAGTTAGTTCACATGGAAACAGAAGGAAATATTGAAGACTTTATGTAAAGTTAACTCCGCTACTTCTTGAATACACGTTCTTAAAGGAGATTGTACCGTTCATCTGGCCTAAATTTCATGAAAAAAAATATAGCTAGTATAGGGTGCAGTACCGGTTCCTACTGTTGAGTCCCTAATAAGCACGAAACGAATGTCTACATAAGATTATACTTTCCGTTGATGCTGATTTGGTTTATCCTTCTGGTCCTACTTTAACAAAATTTCCGTAGGTACGTAATACCTAATGTATAATTACATATGCATTCTTTCTCTTCAAAAAGAATATATCGCTATCATATTTTTAATGAAATGATGTCATGGTAACCACAAAATACGATAACTGATGTCGATCGAGGCCAGAGTATACGGATTTGCTGGAGAAACAGGTATTCACAATTGGTCGTAATTCTCAATCTTGGTGAAATTTAGCCTATTCTTTACAGGATTGGGGCCTGGAAAACAGGTGTTGGTATCCTTTACAGGCTCCGTATATATTATAAACAATGAGTTGGCTTTGAAGCCTCACTGAGGAGGGCTTTATATGAGATTAACTCTATCTCTGCTTGAATCCACTTTAGTGTAGGGGACTGCAACGCAACATTGCTGATGTCGCCTTGCCTTCATTCGGACTTGGCCATAACGATGTTGTGTAGAAGTTTAGTTTGCCTCACTTCTGTGTCTTATCTAGATAAATATACGCATAGTAACTAGGTACTCTCTCTCTCTTTCTCATAAATCTCACTAATAATATTTTGTCTCGCATCTGATGATTATATGGCAGTTAAACATTAGGTACTATTGGCTTTTGCGTGGGTGTATATGATGACGATGATGATAATAACAATTATGACGCTCAGCTTTCAATGGCCAGAGTAAAACCGATGGAATGTATCGATTAGCAAGTCTAATCAAACGCTGGCAGCTGTAGTGTGCCATTCCCATGTCTACCGACAGCATGATTGACTTGATGAACGAGGACTTGGTGCTCAATCAAATAGACTGGCGATCCCAGTGGTTTGCACGCTTTTCCAGAAGCAGAAGCTGCAAAACCAACACATCTTGAAATTCCTGTAGAAACCGAAACATCTTGCATCACCAGAGATCGTAGGTCAACAAAACCATTGCTGAATGCCAAGAAGGCATTATTTAGTACGATCTTCCGCTCCGGATCAACACTTGCAATAACGATGACACCCGATCGCTTCTAATGATTATATTACAGTGAACCATTAGTTATTATTGGCATTTTTATGACCATGCATGATGATAATGACCTGCTCCAATCTGCAAGTCGCCAGTAAACACGACATACTTGTATTCATTAAAGTGTATCTATTGTTCGTGCTACCTTTGGAACATACTTCTGGACCTACTTTGACTATTTTGTTACTGAGTAACATTTGTAAATTTATTATTTCTACACTAGAGATTAGATAAATAACTATTGCATAAACAAGGCGTTTGCTGGAACATCGGATAACAGAAAGGAAACGCAATATCTGACCAGATCTCTCTTGAATTGACATGAAGGAATAATCGCTTTTTTCCGAGTATTAGGTTAAAAAAGACACTGTAGTGTGCTCGAAGAAATGCTGGTCTTTTGTGGACACCAATGTGGAGTAACTTGGTTTCACCACATTGCAAGGTTCAACCGATAAGGTCAGTTTTTATAAGGTGCGCCGGCAAAAGTGATATGAAATAATCATAGACTTTATTATCCGTGATTGGCTGTGATTCATAACGGGGATTGATGATCAGTATTCAAATAATTCGACGGTCTACCGTCCAATATTATCGAATATCACCTGTTAAACATATGTTGGCCTTAAAGGTCATTGTTTTTGTATTATGATGTTCTATTTCAACCAAATTTATTCATTTTTGAAAATACCACACCTTTTACCGTAAGTACAAGCTGTATTGCTGATGTAGCATATTTTTATTGCTGACTTAGCCATAAAGGTGTTGTGTAGAGATTTAGCAAGCCTAGTTTCTGTGTGTTAATTAGATAAATATACTCATAGTAACTAGGTGCTCTCTCTCTCATAAATCTCACTAGTAATTTGTGTGCATAAATTATTATTTTTGTCCATATTTATAAAAAAATCTTTTTTGTTTCTTTTCTTATAGTTATATAGCAGTGAAACATGTTTTTATTAGTTTTTGTAGTGCTGTGCATGAAGATGATGCAGGCACTGGCGCATCGTAGAGGTCAGGATCTGGACATTGGATGCCAGAGGCTATTTGAGACGCTTCCCATAGGTAAAAGAAAATCAGTACTGAAACCGTTTTACGGATTTGATAACTTTTAAGATCCTTGCACATTGGAAGCACGATTTTATTTAAATAACAATTTCTAATTAATAATTAATTACATGATAATTCGAATATCATGATTGCAAAGTTCTGCATTACAAGATCAAATGAGTGTCCATTCGAAAGCAAAACAGCAGCGGAAAAAGTAAAGATACTTACCTCTCAGTGATGTCATCCAGATGCTGACCAAGTGCTATCACATTATAACCTTCGCGTCTGGCAGTGCTGTAAATACGCCCACGCTTCATTCGAGAGCAAAATGAGCATATACTGCTGCACTCATAAGGTAAATTCGAAGCCTGGTCAATGATATCTGAAAGAGAAACGAAGCCAAACAACTTTTCGCACAGGCTCTTCTATGTTATAAGAATTAAATAATCATGCTAGATAGGTTAACCAACTACACATTTTAGAATTAAACAATTACTGATTGCGCGAGAGGTGATAAAAATTCTTTAAATCAAGTTTGCGAGCTTGAATTAAACACCAAACCTATTATATTTAACCAGTCGTCGAACAACATAACAAAACTACCGTCACATTTTAGGTAAAAACGTCATCAGAACAAGAAATGAGTTTAAACAAAGTGAAAATTTAAAAAAATCTCACTCCAAATAAAATAATCCTATAGAAGAAATAGGTTGCAACAAGGCATTGCGGAATAGTTGCTATTTAAATGTGATGAAACGATAATTATATTTGCTTCACGTGCAATAAATTATACAATTACAACCCATTATTGATAGTGAGGTGTCTTTAGCACACAAAAACTCACCAATATATAGCACGACTCATGTTTAATCATTCTAATCTTTTATTTACAGAACACTTTTCAATTTTCCAGTCCTTTTTGTAGCTCGACTAATGTTTAGAGTCATTCGATTCCTGCATGTGCAGAATACTATTTTCAGTTTATTAATGCTCGTTATGTTAGATTATAAATACTGCTCATTTTCATACATTACGTCATTTTTCATAAACTATCTTTTTCGTTTATTTAAATAATGGATAACATTATTAACATTTTGTTATCATCGTAAAATGTGATCACCACTAAAAAGATTATTTGATTATAAAAAGATAATATTTTCAATAAATGATGGATTGTGTTATCATGCAAATTGGTGTTCTTACTGTGTTCATCGAGAAATAAAAGGACTACCAAGTTGGCACGATACAAAATGGCACCCAAACAGGGACCACTGTGCTATGTTAGTTTTATGTACTAGATTGATGCCGAATGGTAAATAGTCTTGAACCCATCTTTGCCTTTTATGTATATTTTCAAATCTCGCGTCTGTACATGAATTAGTTACGTGAACTATAATTATATTTGCTTCAAGTGTAATACATTATACAATTACAACTCGTTATTTAGTATAATGTGTTATTAATGCAACACAAACATAAACTATATATATATATATATATATATATATATATATATATATATATATATATATATATATATATATATATATATATATATATATAACACAACCTTTATTCCATGGAATAAAATTTATAAAAGAAATCTTATTTCTACCAGTATCTACAGCCATTAATCTGGATTCGTTAGTATATTCGTTCATCCAATCCCAACTGTACATTTGTCGTAACCAATCCCCTCTTCGCTATGTCGGTCTTATTTTTGCGCAATTTACACCACTCCTTTTGCGTAACGTCATGTGGTGTGTCATCGCTTTCATTGTAATTGCGTCTGTAATTGATGGGTGTGTCGTATTTTGCGGAACGTAGGCTATTTTTGAAGGCCTGTTAGTTATGTCTTTGTTCCAGTCCAATTTAATTTCGTTTTAAATTATTTTCTGCAGGTTTAAGCAGGGGTTAAGCTTATTAATTACAATAGCTTCAAAAGCCAGAAGCACTTTTCTGTTTTTGCCTTGAACAGAACTGTTACTACTAACAGCATGACCTGTGAGTAGTACATTTTCGCAAATTGCTAACATAGCGAAGAGGGAATTTGTTACGAAAAATGTACAGTTGGAATAGGATGAACGAATATTCTGAGGAATCCAGAACAATAGCTGTAGATACTGGTAGAAATAAGTTTTATTAATAAATGTTATTCCATGGAATAAAGGTTGTGTTTTCATATTTTAAAGAATGGTGAAACTAGTAACGATATTAATAAATATATATATATATATATATATATATATATATATATATATATATATAGGCATAAGTGACACGTAACCGAGATATGAAAGCAATTCGCGAGTCCTGCGGGATTGAGGATCAACTATATGGCTCTAAGCCAAAACGTTGTTGGTTCCATTCCCGAAAACAGAAATGTTAGCTTATACTGAAATTTACCAATAAGAACGAAAACTTTAATTGATTAATAAAGTTTATTTTATATCTTAAGCAACGTTTAGTTCGCACAGCGTTAGTATCCATATACCTCGGGATATATGATAATCTTCATCATGTACAGCAATAAAAAAGCTGGTAGTAACTAATGTCTCGCTGCCATATAAACTAAAAAGAATAACAGGAAAACAATTTTTTAATAATGACAAAAAATAATAATTTACAAGAGAAATTTAGGAGGTGGAGGACCTAGTTACTAGATTACACACAGAAGTGAGGCAAACTACACCACTACACAACACCATAATAGCTAAGTCAGTTTTAATGCAAGGCAAAAATGGCAATACAGTTTCCTCACGGTTTTCACTATATCACATCATAAACACAAACAGACCTCGTAGCGAACTCTGCCCAACTTCGAAAAGAAAGTTACGAAGATGATTATACTATAAATCTGCAACAACATCGCCCGAAGATGGCACCATGACTCAGCGTGTTCCCCACCACAAAAGGGTTCAACAGCCACAGGATTACATGGACTCCTGGACAGTACCCCGTACTTCTGAATGGCGAATGAGCTCTCAACAGCCACCGGCAACCATGCAACTTACTGCTGCCTTGCAGACTGCGCTTGGATGTGCAAAGGCTAGAGGTGCGTCCTCGATCAAAAAGCCGAGTGGTGAGGGGACACCACTTGTACCAAATTCCCAAGAAACTCCATGAAATGTCACAAATACCGTTCATGCTACGGCGTCCCCGGCAAGCGACGCGCTCTGTATCAGCGCGAAAACACCTATTTATTTCGGGTGTTGGAATG